>VWZK01015585.1:223144-234668 GCA_013396935.1 Baryphthengus martii | reverse complement strand
GCACTTACTGAGTCTCCAGAAAGAGTACCTGACAGCTTTTACATGGACAAGGGAAATCCACTTGGTACCATCTCCCGTTGCTCACCAAAGACTCGGCAGGAAGCCAAACTCTCTTGAGATATGAAAGTTATTGCACACATATAAAAGTGGTAAGAATAACAGGAAAAAAAAAAAAAAAAAAAAAAAAAAAAAAAAGTCTTGCAGGTACCAAAGGGAAAAAGAAAAGCCAGAGAAAACCCCAGCCTTTAAACTGCCCAGAGCTGGTGTGGAGTGAAGAGCAGCCGCTCAGGGGAACCGCGCTCATCCCTGGCTTTGGGGTGGAAGCGGTGGGGCCTTGCTACAAAGAACTCCCTGCGTCCTATTTACTAAGCCTTGGGGTGCCCCCCGTGCAGTTTTATGCCTATCTTCCCTGAACGGTGTAATTCCCTGAAGGGAGGAGCCTTCAGAAAGGTCTCGTTTCAAGAAAGTCATTCAAGTGCTTTAGCATGGCCTGTCAGGACGAGTTTGGGGGGAATATGCTTCATGCTCGGCAAAATCCCATTGTCCACGCTTTCAGGCCGGGCACCTCTCATTGATTTGGAGAAGACGTGTGCCACGGTTAACTGCGGCTCTCAGATAGAGGGACTATCCTTCAGAAACGTTAAAAAAAAAAAAAGACAATGAAACCAAGGAGAATCAGGAGAGCATCTGGCGGTGGTCAAACAATTGGTCCAAGTGCTAGAGGGCGAGCTGAGCTCCAAGGAGTGGGGAAATGCTGTTTCAGCCCGGAGCAGAGCAACGTAGGCTGAGGAAGTGCAGCGGGCACGGAGGGGAAGGACCGGACTCTGCAAAGTGTGCGTTCAGGAAAAGAATAGCTTTCACCGGGAGGAGGTGAAATATAGTTTACCAAGGCGTAAAACTCTCCATAGCAACTAGAAACTAGCGGTGAACAAAGGCACCATACATTTGGGGCAGTATAATTTATCTGCGGGGGTGGTGGTGATGGTGGTGATGAGGGTGCGGGAGGAGTGCAGGGGGCGTAGGAACACATTTATTTCCTAACCAAAAATGGTCTCGCACAAATTTGCTGAGTATTGTATTCAGCTCTTTTATTTATTTATTTATTTATTTATTTATTTATTTATTTATTTATTTATTTATTTATTTAACTCCAATGCAGAAAAAGTGTATAGGAAGATAGTTTTTGCTAAAATTCTTGACAGAGGATAGTTCAGTCCTCATCAGATTAGCAGAATAAAGTAACAGGCTCTTCAGGCTCTGAGCTGCAAACACAAACAGAGCAAGGCAGGAGGAAAGACCTAAAACTCCAGGCACGGGAGTTCAAAACGAAGAACAGACGGAAAACCCAATCCCGACCTGGCGCGGAAAGCTGGGAGCTCTGAAACAATCTACTGTGCCTGAGACTTAAATAAATCCCAATCACGGTCTGCCTCTCCTGCTTTACACACAGATTAATATCTATATCTTTTGGAAAAATCTGTAATAATCACTTGATAGAGTTATTTGATTATCTTTCTGTATTACCTTTCCTTTTACCTGTACGTAGCAGAAGAGAGAAATGGGCTTAGCTTTGCTTAAGGACTTAGGTTTTGGGTTTGTTTTTTTGTTTTGTTTTAGTTCCTCCTCCCCCCGATCCCCCTTCATTATCTGTGCCTTCGTACATTATCAGTCCTGCCTTCCTCTAAATTGCTTTTCACTCACAGTGCAGGTGAGGGCTGCGTGGTCGCCTCCTTCCCTCCCTCCCCGATGTCAGAATGTAGGAAATAATGAGAAAACCAAGATGCTTTTGCAAGCGAATCACTGTGAACATGTATATTTTATACTTTTAAAAACAGTGAAAAAGAAAACTAGGTGGGAAACGCCTTTTAAAATACACAGCTGTAGGGGAGCCGAAGCTTGCATGTTTCAGGATGGAGACGTCTGGAGAAGAACTTTGAATCTCAGATGCCAGAAGATGCTCAGGAAGAGCCGAACAAGGGAAGTGTGGAGCTTTGCCTAGCAAAGTTCTCAGCAGTGTGTCTTGAATTGACGCAAGGGTGGGATTCAGGCAGTGTATTTTCCAAACGGGGACTTTCCATGCTCTGATGTTGCATCACTGCTTCTGTGTCTTGAGGAATAGCCGAAAGAACGAAAAAATAAGAGCAGAACACGTGTTTCTCTCCTCAGAAGCAGTTCATCTGTTAATGTTCCTCTCAGTTTCTAACTTTCCAGCAAGGCTGAGAAAGTTTCTGCTAACTCTCCATCCAAAAGGTCCATTTAGCAGATCAATTTTGGATCATAACATAGGGACAAATAGTCTCCTAGTCATTTTGTTATGTCTAGGCAGTTGCGGGGAAAAGTCCTGCATAATTTTCCCGAATATAGCAATGTTTTCTCATTTTTAAGAGTCGTAGATCAAAACTCACTAGGTAAGTGGGACAATCTCGTCATGATAAACGTGCCACAGGTCCAGATATTTAAGATAAGGAAAACAATGGAATGACGTTATTGCAAAAGACATCCTTGGGTGACCAAACGAGCTATTCGGCACAATTTGGTAGGAGCTTGCTAGCTTTAGTTGTGCTATTTAGTGGGTAGTTCCAAGTAGACAAACTAAACGCGTTCGTGCGTCTCAGACGAGTTTTAAATGTTTCATAATGCTTGAATCATGTGTTCGTGTATTCACAGTTACGATGTGTTCCTGTTTAAAAGGCTGGTATTTATCATCTGTCTTAGAGTAGCTTTAGATGTTGAATAAGAGAAGACACTACAGTTGAAAGGTAAACTTGTTTTCATAAGAAGGGCCAAACTCGAAGTCCCTTGTTCAAAACATGATCTCTGCTCCTCAGGATATTCTTACTGACCACCTTTAACCAGGAAAACGTAATACACATAAGAAAAAAAAAATCATTAATCTTTAATAAAAATCTACCACAGTGTGGATAGCAACTGCTTCATAAATACGTCATGGCGTCATTCACTTGGGAACATTCCATCATAATTTCCTGGTGTCTGCTGCAGAATGCAAATCTGTCTCCATACGCACACTGTTGTGCACCAGTGAGCTGAGGCGTCGTGTTGTACCTTCTCGTTTTAATATTACATACCCACTGCCTAACAGGTAGAGGACTCGCTTCAGAGGTGAAAATTGAATAATGAATGTGAAAAACCAGAGCTTAAATTCGTAAAGGATCTAGTTTTGGGTTTTGTGGCAGGAGATATCATAATAATTGGAAGAAAGGGAAGAAAAAGTATTCCAGAAGCTCCGTTCCTATTCTGTGTAACAGCTGGGCAGCACCTGGAATGGAGTCCTTCCCTTCTTTGGACATCACACCGTAAGCACGGCCACAAAACACTCGAAGGAGAAACTCCGGCATTCCCTTTGCCGGTGCGCCCGCCCCGGTTAGCAGAACACCCGGATTAGAGGGATTTCCCGTGTCTCTCTGGGAATGACAAACGGAACCGTGAAATGTTACTTTAAAAAACTCCTCGAGTTTTTGGTGGAAGACGACTGCCGTAGGAAAAACTACAAACAGGGAAAAAAACTCTTCTGCATGGAAAGCAGGGGAGAAGGCAGCTGGGGAGGAGCCTCCCGCCGCCCTGCCGGCAAGGTCAGCCGTGCCTCCTGCGAAAAGGGCTGCTGGTTAAAACCGGGTCAAGCTTTAGCGTCCGTTACTTACTCTGAAAATCAACCTGATTAGCCAAATGTCATTTAATGAAGTCCAGAACCCGACTATCCTATGCTCTCCCGCTCCCTCCCCCCCCATCCCCGACAGCGACAAAGAGCTTCTTAGCTAGCGGGTGTGAATGGCCCCTTCCCGCCCCACTGTGGCACTGCCACCCGGAGAACAACCACCCCACCGCCCTGGTTGCTTTTCCGAGCATGTTCAGATCTCCCTACCATGCCCACCCCTATACCGCCTGGGGAGGGGTCTGCCCCGGCCGTGGGGCGGGCGATCCCCAGCGGGCTGCGGGGCTGCAGGGTAGGGGGCGAGGAGGTCACGGGGGGAGAGAAGGAGGCCGGGCAGTGGCATCGTGCTGGCAGCTGGGGAGTTCCGTGTCCCCGAGTAGCAGCGCCGGGATCAGGCTATCTCATCGCAGCGGAGATAACAGCGTCATGGACGTGGACAGGGGACATGGGACAATCGTGTGCCCTGGACCGAGGTCAGGAAACTAGTGGCAGCCAGCCTGCGAGGGCCCCTACGATGCCCTTTCCCGAGTGGGAGAGGCGGATCTGGTCTCTTGTTGATTTTAGGGTGGATTCTGCGGCCAGGGAACCCGGAGGTGACTCAGCTGCAAGCTGCACTGGGTAGCCTCAGAGCCAGCCTTGCCTCGGAGGCTGTCGTGCTCCGCAGACTTTATCCTCTCCAGATTCCCTTCATTTTTGTCCACTAGTGACCAAATGGCAACTTCCACGGCCTGAGCTACATCCTTTCTTCTTGCCTATCTTCTTTTCCTAACGATTTTTTTGGGGTCGTTTTTGAGGGAAGCCAGCTGCTTGCGGGAATTTAAAAAAACCACGACTGCATTTAGAAACCTTTTTAGGGAACCTGTGAAAATGTTAACCTTGGGACTGCAATATTTTTGCCCATGCACAAGACACAAAATATGAACCAATTTAAAGGAATGCCTCAGAGTGAGAGTAAAATAAATCCAGAATCATTCAGCAGTAAACAAAAGACCAGAAAAAATTCCTCTTCTCAAACGAGTAGTCACTGAAGAAACACATTTCCTTACATCAAATTAAAGATATTTTTCATGAAGCACCTCTGAGGCATGTATTTTCTGTTTCAGCACCAGGGTTCTGTGTTTTGCTGAGCATCGTCGTGCCGATAACACAGGAAAAACACAGCTAGAGAAGCAAGGGGTGTTGACACACAATTTACTAGTGACTTTCTCAAAGAACAGGATATCTCCACCTGGAAGCAAGCTAATAGTAAAAATATTGCCACTGTACAGAATACTTTCTGAACTTGTAAATAAACATGAACTCCACAAATATTATTCTCATTTTGGAAACTTTACAATACGATTGCTACAGACTACTAAGATCACTCCACTGACCCTCAACCATACTGTACAGATATTGCCAAAATGAATTCCCTTATTACTTCTCACAGCCAGCATTAATTAAAAGGAGAATATAGTATTTGTAATTTAAATGTTAGCTTTCCCGAGGAAAAAAAAAAACACAAAAAATGAAAAGAAAAATAGAAAGCAAGAAAAAATGTTGATAAGCTGTCTTTTAAAGCAAAAGAAATTCGAGAAGTCTGTAGGAAAATAGCCTAAAGGTGACTAGACTGGTGTTGTCTCTTGTCCAACCTGCAAGTCTTCTGCAGGTTATTTTTCTCTAGTACAAATATAATTTAATAGCCGAGATGGATATTGTTTCACTTTCAGCTATACCTGCTCTATACTCCGGTCTCATTCTACACTAGATGATTACCTTACTGTCCTATATGCACAATTTAAAGGGAATTACCTATTACTTCAATTATTTGTTTCTTATCAACTGATGTTACACTACAAGGATTTGCATTGAAAGGACACAAAGAAAGAGCAAGTCATGGCACATTGCCAAATAAAAGAGTAATGTTCTGGTGAATTTAGCCCAAATAATTTACTGCTATATAAAAGTGGAAAAGTGGAAGGTGAACCCTTTGACCAATAAATCTCTTCTGCATGTGAAACCCTTATCTTGTCCCCTCCAATATATTCCACACTAGGAAGCCATCATCATTGGCTCTGGTTTGTTATTTGTAAACCTTGATCTTCTGCACTCGGTGTCCTAAATATGGATAATTAGCATCAGTTTATCACGCCTCTGCATATTTTCTCTTCTCTCCAAACATGCATGCTTCTATTGGCTGCCATTCTGTCACAGAAGATTATGGAGACAGATTGCAGAGAATGAATGTGCTAAACGAGATTAGGAAGGAATAGAAATAGCAACTTGGCCAATAAATTCCTCGTGAGAGCCTTATCATACAATTACACGTTGACTTGTTTCACACTCTCCCAGCCTCTTAATCCAACGCCCCCACCAAGAATAAAATTTCACTAATTTCTGAATTACTGCATATCCTCATGACTTGTCACTGAGAATGGTTGGAAGAAGCAACGCTGTCGAAAATAGCACATCAAACTTACAAAAACGAAAGAAACTTTACAGACAGAAAGAAATGTGGCTTTAAACCTTTTGTGGTCCTATGGAGAAGTTTTTGTGCCGCCACGATTTGAGGGTCAAGGCTTCAACATCGGACGCCTTCCTCTACGCTTTTACTTGCTAACTCCTTGCGCTGGATATGACGTTATCCTTTAGAGAGACTTGAGGATCAGAATACGGTGAACTGGTGCTGCTAAACTGTATTACGTGATCATCTGCTGTGCAAACAGCTCTCACCGCGGCGAAATGGCGAAAACACCTACTGCCGTCATCGTTTTCTGGGACATTCCTGAAAATGCGGTAATTGAGAAGACGCCGGAAGTATGATGGCAAAGTGGGAGATAAAATCCTGATGAACTTCGAAGAAAGAAACACCTGCCAACTCTGTAGCTAGTTTTTTTCCGTTCTGTCGCGGTTATTTCAATGTGGACGTTAAGAAACCATGATTTCCGTGGCGTAATTAAGAGGCATGGGAGAACTCTTTAGGAGACATCATCTTTGGGAATGCTGGAAGTCCTCATCCTAGCTCAAGAGGAGGACTTGCAAAAATATTAACGTTGTGATAATGTCGTTTTCATTGTTTTAGGCACAAGTAGAAGGACATAAGTGGAATAAAACGTCCCAAGATCTGAAGTTGCCCAGTTGATCTATACTCCTAGATTTGATGCCACAGTGCTCTTGTATTACAATTTTAGCAGATTTAAGGATATTTTACAGTGATTATTAGAGTGAAAGGACTGTTTTACAAAGCAAGGTGTTCATATAGCTTGAGTAATTATTTCCCCTCATAAATGCGAATCTTCAGCCACATACAGACTTTCAGAACCCGGGTGGAAAGTATGATGAAGTCGTACTACATATTCTGGAGTTGCTTAGAGTCACTCCTGCCTGTGCGGTCAGATGCTGGGAAAGTTTTAAAGTAGCAGTAAAGCGGTACATGTCAGAAGGATTGAGGATGCTCAAGATAAGGGGGTTCCCTCGAATGAGATCTTCTCTACGTGCTTTTTCCCGAGGTGGAAGCAATCCACGCAGCAGAGGAGCATCCCTGCTCTCCAGAAACTGGGGACTACTGGGCGGCTGGGACCCTTGGGTACGGCAAACCCATCCTGCGAGTACCATAGAGTCCGAAGTGCTCCGTGAAAACTTCATGCCTGAGTCCTCTGAGTTATCATAAAGTGGGTTTAGTGGTGGTGGTGACACTGTTGATCTTTTTTTTTTTCAACTTTGCCATTGTTTTTCTCTTACTTTCTCGTGGGGTTTTACTTGGTGGTTAATCACCTCGAGATGGAAGAAACAGCCTGCAGTTGAGAGTCATCTTCATCCAGAGCCTTAAAACCGTTGCAGAGAAGGCTTAGATATAAGCGTGACTTCGTGGGATAGCAAGAGAACCCGCTACCTGTTTGCTGTCACAAGAGGTTTTGCGGACACATAAAGTCAAACATCAATACAGTTCTCTTATTTCCTTTTCCCTTTTATTTTTATACACAACGGCATGCATACATATTCGCATGCACGTTTACCTATATGTATACGCACACATATATATGTATATGCACACACAGAGCTCCCGAGTGAATTGGTTAGCTGCATCAGGGAGAGAGGCGTTTGCCATTAATCTGGGAACAAACCGCTAACCTCGGTGACTGGTATTTTAGCTTTTCTTTTCTCGCTTCTCTCAGTGCGGGGAGAGCAGTAAAGCTTGTGTGGACTGATTGTGAGGGGCTCTGCTGGAATTTGGCAGGCCAGGGGCTTGGAGAGAAGCCCCATGCTGACTCCTATTCAGCGGGCCAGTTTTCCGCGAGCTTTGGAAGTTTCACTCAGCCGTGCACTCAATGGCTTCACAAAGCTGATTACAAGCTTCAGCGCATTCCTGAAGGAGCCAAAAGCGACGCAGGTGCAAACGAGCCGAGGGAGCCCCTTATCCCGGTGACAGAATGGGACAAGCTGGGAAAGGCTTGGACCACACAAATCCAAGGCTCACCAGGCAGCAGCAAGCCTGCCTTGGGAACCGGGGATCATTATCCGCTCCATTCAGCGGGGACCCAGCGGCGGCAGCGGCACGTCCCGGGCCTGGGGACGGCTCCTGGGGCTCTCCGTCCCGGGTGGGAGCACCACCGCTTCACCTGACACCCCCTCCCCGCGCCCTTCGCGGCTGCCTCATACATGGACCTGAGGTGCCCCTGTTCCCCCTAGCTAATTTCTACCCCAGCATCTCTTAGGCTTCATCCCGAAGCCTGAGGTACCTCGTCATTTTTTTTTTACCCTACTGCCCCATCACACACGAAAAGCCCTTCTCCGCACCTCGCCCACCCACTCCCACCCCGGTCCCTCTTCCCTTCTCACAAAAACATTGTGCTTGAGGGTCTGTCTGGAAACCCAGCACAGAAAACGCACTGATCCGAAATGGCAGGTTTCCTCCCGTCTGAAGTTCTCTAACAAACACCCTATTTTGAAGACTGCCTTTAGTTCCAGAGAGAAACCAGCCGAGAGCGAACCCGCCCCCCCCTCCGCCCGCCCCAATTACCCGAGCCACCCGATTCCCACAGAAACCTCCCGCAACACAAACGCCTGGTGAATGCTTTCTGACTTCGTGAAAGCAGCCCACGGTCCCTGCCCTTCCTGCCTCTCCGAGGAGCGAGGGGGTGGCGAGGAGTCGAGGGGGGTCTCGGTGTCGGAGAGGGTGAGGCGTGATTTCCTTTAATTGGAAGTTCTCGGGGTGAGTTCCCCTCGCCTTCTCTCCCTCGCCCCCGTTCCTCTCGCCTAGCCCTTCCCCTCCAGCTAGGAGGAGAAGCCGCACTTTACTTAGCTGCGAAATTAATTACGGCCCTTCCCTGCTATCAATTACGGAGGAATCAGCCTTTCCTAAGGAGAGGAGAAATAATCAAAAGGCTTTTCAGTCTGGGGGGGACCTCGGACCGCCGAGCACATAATGCGGCAAGGGGACTGCCGCGCTTCTGGCCGCTGGTTTCATATGCAAATGGCTAGCTGCCTCCAAGTTATCATTATGGTTTATTTTTTTTTTTAATGTTATTATTGTGTCGGGGTTTTAATAGCCACATGCTCTCCCCTTCCCTTTCAGCGAGGTTTCCTTGGCGATCAGCCACGCCACTTCTTCCCCGGGCGCTCTGCCTCCCGCCCCAGCGCCTGCCCCACGTCCATGTTAATTTCGCCCTATGGAAATGAAAGCGGCCCGGCCGGGCAGCTGATATTAAAGCGATCCCCCCGCCCCGGGGCTCGCCCTCCCCGCTCTCCTCAGCGGCCGTGCCTCCGCATCAGCGTGGCGTGTCGCTACCNCCCGGGCCCGCCGCCCCTTTCATGCTTGCGAGATGCTGGGGAGGCAGCGATGCGTCTGCTTGTGCGGAGCACACCGCCTGCAAGCGGTTGCCTTGGCAGAAAGGTGCAGCTTTCTGATGTTCTTTTGTCTGATAACTAATTCAAGTTAATGCGATCTTTATGTAAAGCTAACAGCGGATAATTGTCTATTTTCTCGCCAACAATCTCCATCACAATCACTTATCTGGAAACCTGCGGTTGTATTAATCGTTATATTCCCCTAGATAAGCGTCTCTCGAATTATCAGTAAACACTGGAGGGGAAATTAAACAAACTCCAGAGCCACTTAAGTTTCCTCGGCAGCTTTTAACCCCCTTCTCTGAGAGGGGGGAAGCCCCCAAACCGACTTGGGACCGGAGCATAAGATAAAAGGGGTGTGTGTGGAGGGGGTGTGTGAAACAGTGGAGAAGGGGCCTGAACTTCCAGACAATTTTGAAGAGACGAGTCCTTCTCATCTCTCCTTCCCTTCGAGGTGCCCGTGTTGCAGAGACAGGCTCGCACCTTACGCCCCGCTCGCCGGGCGGGGGTCGGTCTCCAGCGGCCCCCTGGGACCTTGTTGACAAGTCTTGTAAATCATGTAATTAAGTGTATTAGTCGCTGCAGGGGAAAGACGAGCAACTAGGAAAGAATACATCGCGATTAAGCAGGAGTCGCATGGCTTTAGGTCTGCTATAGGAGGAGGAGAGAGTTCGGCTTCCTTCTGAGAATCACCATATTATCACAATTATTGGCAATATTTATACTAGAGAGTGATCTGAACCCCAGGAGGGTAACAGAGAGTGCGAGAGAGCGAAAGTACTGTGGGAATATATTTTACTACTCAGATCCCATCAGTTCCGTTAGGTGTAAAGAAATTATAGCAAATTGTGCTGGAAACCCCTCCAGGGAAAACATACTTGTATGACAAAGATTTTGTCTTTTTGAGATGAAGTCAAAACATCGGTGTCAAATGAAGCTCATTTTAGGGGCGCTGCCGTGTGTGTGTTTACTGGAGTACCTGAGAGGGGGGGAAAAAAAAAAAAAAGAAAAAAAAAAAAGAAGGGCCTAAACCGTGACATTTCAGTTGGGAATCTGGACCAGGAGAGACTTTGCAATAATTTCTTCGGGGAAAATGAGGCGTGCTGCTGTCTCCCTTCCCTCGTTCCCTGCCGCTCCCAGCCCGGTGCCCAGGCTGAAAACATCGCAGTCCCGCCCGCCTTGTGCGGCGCTGGCCAGCAGCTCTCTTCCAGCTTTGCATATCTGGGAGGGTTTTCCAAGTCGAAAGCGCTTTATGAACATTAACTAATTAATCCTGGCACTTAGTTACGGAGCTGGCACCAAGGAATTTCAAAACTCGCCTGTATGATGAGCTTTATTTATTGTCGTCTTATGATTTTTAGTAAGCGAACTTTGATTCACAAAGGTTTCCAGTAGCACGGCTCTCATCTTAGCCGGGGAAGGTGAGGTCTGAGATGGAAAAAAAAAAGAACAAACAACCAAACAACCCCCCTCCCAACCCACAACACAACAGAAACCAAACAAAATACCTCAACGAAACACACAAACCTCCTGTTACTAGTTTGTGTGTCAAGGCAGCATATTTCCAAATACGATCAGTTTCTTAAATAAATAAATAAATCCTTTAACTGCTTCAGATCTCAGACTAGTTCTCTTGCACTAAAAGTTCCCAGGGTAGCTTTTTCTTATGGCATTTGAGAATCATCCCAGTTCATCTCTCACCTGAATCTTGTCATCTGTGCCATCTTGAAGTGATCTGTGAACAATGCTGGTCCCTTGGACAGCCCAAGCTGGTCAATCAGGCAGAACAGACTATGCAAATGGAATGGAAAGGCGAAGCGATGGAGAACACTGGCCCCCATTGTCTTGGGCATTTCAAAGCGAAGCCCAGCTGCAGCAGGCGTTGCTGTCTCGGACTCTTGGTTGCTACTCTAATGTCATCGTTGCAAAACATCACATTTTGAAAACTCTACAGTCTGAATGCATGAGCAGCCCTCCGCAAAGATTTCACTTTGCCATGACATCTTTCGAAATCACAAAAAAAAAAAA
>VWZK01015585.1:161157-223117 GCA_013396935.1 Baryphthengus martii | reverse complement strand
AAAAAAAAAAAGAGGGTGGGGGGATAAAAGAAAAAACCCAACCACAACAACTGGGGACTGGGATCCCAGCCACATTGCCTGCTCACATCTCTCAGTCCCTTTGCCTGTGCTCTTAACTGTGGTGCAGCTGACGCTAAACGCCTTTTGCAATCTTTTGGTGAATGCTTCACCTTTCTTACTGTTTTTAGAGTCGAGTTGGATGATGATTTAAGTTGCATTTAACTTATTTTCTCTCGGGTCTCTCTCAGGCCCTCTAATGAGCTAATGCTGAGGAAACGTCGCTGTGAGCAGGCAGTGAAGTATTTATTCACAGTCACTTCCAAAACTTTAGATATGTGGGGTTTTATAAGAGGCAGTGTTTTTGCGAGTGATTAATCTGGCAGCAAAACTGGGTATTTATGGGTCTGTTAGGAATTTTTTTTGAATACTCGGTTTCTTAATACACTCAGGCACTTGCTGCTCCTAAATATTGCTGCCAGCTATGCTCCTGCTCCGCTTTCCAGCACTGGTCCCAAAGTTAACTGTGCCATGACAAACAAACTTTCATCGCAGTAAAGCTGAGTGTTGTTGGATGATTAATGTGCATTTTCAAGGAACTAAATCATTGCCCATGTTTTACTTATCGTTCCTTTTCATTTTCTTTTGTCTGTAGGTGACACTGTGATTACCATGTGGTGAGCAGAGGAAACTCCCCTCTCTTCCACCCTCATGTCAGGAGCCTGTGCTCAAGGAGCAAAGGTCTGTGCCACTGGTATCTTAAAATGTTGGGGGTTACCTTCCCCTCCTCCTCATCTCTTGCAGGAATTAGTGAATCCAAACCTTCTTCTCCAACAACCACCTTATTACAGAAAGCCTATGGAGATAATGCTTAATTCAGGGAGCAGTCACACATTTTAGTAGTCACCCTTGAGTGTGGACCACATTTAGAGTTCGTGTAGGAACAGAGAAGAAAGTTTCATCAGACTAAGAGAGCTGAGCTAAGAAACTCTTAATTACATTCTTTGCAGGACCAAGAATAATTTGATGCTTCTTTCCTGCTCCTTAAACTGGCTCTTTCTCTTTTGCTTGGGTAATGCATTTTGTAATAATGTCACATAAATTACAAAGGAAGTAAAGAATGGAATTATTTAAAACTAAACAATTATCCACTGCAATTTGATTAGCTTCCTAAATTTGTTTGCCCCTGCCAGAATGCAGGATGTTGGTAAGAAAGAAAATACAAGAGTAACAAACAAAAGCAAAGAGAGGTTTGAAGTGAATGGGGCAAATAAATTACTGCATAGGTGCCATTTCATCTTCTGGCTGGAAATTTCCTTCCCCTCACCAAATAGAGTTTTCCAAAGACAAGTACTGGGTTAAAAAAAAAAAATCATTTTTCAACTGCATCAGTCTTTTGGTCAAATGGGTATAACAGCAGGAACTCAGGCTGCTACCTGCTTCATACAAATGTTTCAACAGAAATTATGTGTGCTGTAAGCCCCCCTTCCCTGCTGCGTATTTGTTAGTAGATATTTCCAAGACTCTTTCCCCTATCAATCGACCGCCTTAAAATTTTACTTGCTAGAAAAAAGAGACCCCCCCAAATCTGTGCCCTAGGAGACCTTTGGCATGTTTCAGGTACTCTCTGCGCCCATTACTTGCTAACTTGAATCAGAAACATAGAGGAAAATCAGTGTTGTGCAGCCAGTGCTTACATGGAGAACAACAGCAATGCACATGGCCAGGGGCCAAATGCCCTGTTGCTGTAAGTGGGTGCATCTCCATCTGGATCTCTGGTAAAGTACTTCCAGAAAGAGGTGAAGGAGGAGGATGCAGAAACTTTCAAAGAGGAGCAGCTGCTCCTCACACCTCCTATGGAGCTGTTGCCATGGGGCTACAAAGAGGTGAGTGTCCCCTCTGTGGACCCCACAATTCCCACTTGATGCTGGCATGGATGATGTCCTCAGGGCCCAGGCCATGAATGGAAGACAGGGGCCCACAGGTCACCCCACTGTCCTTGACCCAGATGTATTCCTCTCCCTTGGCATCCCTATTCCCAGTGCCTGTTGCCAGCCAGATCTCACTCCTTCTCAGCAGCTTGCTGACTTCACACTCTGGGGATGAAAGCCTTGAGGTGGGTTATCTACCCTTCGTTTGGGCCCACTGTCCCTCCACAGCACCAAGCAAGTTCTCATCAGGTTAATGGTCTCGGCTCTGCCAGGAGGGATATGGTCCCTTGGGCAGGGTGCTCTGATAACTAGAGACAACCTCTTTCCTTGCCCAGTGACTTCATGTCTCCCTGCCAATGGGAGCTAATTGGAAATGAGAACAGCTTCTCCCTTAAGGAGCTGAACTTTGCTTTCTCTCACAGCTGGAACTTCTGTCCCTTCCCCCCAACCAGTCCCAGCCGTGGTACCTTCAGCCACAGTTATTTCTGCTCATGCACTGACTGTATTTTCCATGTTTATTATCATCCAACCCAGTGTAATGCCACCTGGCACATGAATACATGGGGGGAAGAAAAACATATATTCAGCAAATGGAGCATATAGGATTTAGATTTTGGTTTATCTCATTTTTCTTATTCTTCCAGTTTCTATTTAGAATGATGTGGAAGGGACAGCTGAGCGATTCGTCCTCATGAAAAATGATCAAAATCCCAAGTTATGAAATTAAAAATTACAGGAGAGCAGCGACACCAGCAAGGGACAAGAATGTCCCTTCTTCTGAAATACAGTTTCTTCTTTTCCTCCTTCTGTGTTTTCATTTCACCTTGTGCTCAGATAAGGAAAAGGATTGCTTTGAAATATTTGTGTTATCTCTTTTTTCCCAGGGTTTTTTCTAGTCTTTCAAATCGTTATTTTGCTGTAAGACATGTATTTTAAGCAAGTGATATATAATAAACCATGCTCCTCCAAAGCACTAGAGCACTGTGAGCCACCCGACAGTCCTCAAAACCTTTGCTATTTTCACTGCTACAATGAAAATGGTTGTAAAAATACATCTCAGAGTACATGTAAAAAGCCCACATAGTATTTTGAATGAAAGCTAGTGCCTATTGCATTGCCACCTTAATTCAAACATAGTTTTGTATCAGAGTTGTATAATCAAAAGCATTTTTCTTCCTTGATAATTCATGCATTGTAAGATTATTGGTGGAGTTGCCTGTGGAAAAAGTAATACACAATGTATTGTATTACTTGATTAATTTTTTTTTCCAATTTTTACTTTAATTTTGCATAATTACTGTATTGTGATCTAAATCAGCCATCTTAAATTAACTATCAACTTAACTTTTGAAGAAACCCTACCAATGCATGATAATGATGAAATTTAAATTACTGTTGGTTATCATATATGTCTACACTCCTTCAGGTGTTTTTATTCCATTTGTGGGTTGTTTTTTTTTTGTTTCATTTTTCAGAGTAGAATTCTCTGCCACTTCCAAATTATAAAAATATCATTAAAAACCCATTTCGGTTATTTTATATTATTTTATACCTAAACGGAATGATGGCTTTGATGAAAATGTGAAAGAAAATAATTCTTGGGACTAAATTGCCGGTTACTCAGATTTCTTCAGAAAAGCAGCTTGTTGTTTTACAGATGCAAACACAGAGTGATAAAACTGTTCTCTAATCCTACTAAAATAGAGAAAGACATTTCAGTGCAATTTATACAGTATCTGTATGTTGAGCCAGATTCTGATCTCACACCTGTTTAAAATTCAAAATATCCTTTACTCAGACTCTGATCCCAGGATAAGTGATGTCTCTGTAATGAGTTCAAGTGGGCTGTGGATCAAGGCCTTCTACATCACTATGCCTCATGCCACTAGGCTGAGAAAGGCTATTTTTTACTACATCTTTCTTTTCCTGTGAAATTAGATTAATTTGTAATGAATGAGAAATGCTTGAACAGAGATGCTCAGGGTTACTTTCTTATGACAATACTTTTAAATTTAGATAGTACTTGCAAATGCACTTTTTAGCGTATTTCTACTCATCTTTGATTTTTGGATGAATTGCACTTTGACATATATGTGTTCATTGCCTTGTTTCTGGCAACAGAGCATTTTATTTTTTATGTAAATAACAAGCAAAAAGAGAATCTATTGTAAAATACAATGTACGGCAACTTCATTAAAACAAGCAAATAATTTAAATAATGGTTATTCAATAAATGCCAGGAAGACAATCCCACACCTTCACCCATCGAGACTGTGATGTAACTTGGAAGAAAGCGATCAAGGGAGACTTTTTATGCAGTAATGTATGGAGCCTGTTCCAGTTGTTAAGCACATAATTAGAAATTCAGCAAGTCTTACCAAAGGCGGTCATAAACTACGGCTATTAAAACCTCACATCTCTCTGCTTTGTATGGCAGTGTGTGCTGGGGAAAAAAAAAAAAGCATTTGTTTTTTTTTTTGGTTATGACTCAGATTAGCCCCAATTAAACTTAGCTGTAACTCTGAGCTGCAAAGCAAAGCAAGTAGAACTTTGCTGCTTACTGTTAGAGGTCGTTTTACTTACAAAACGGTAGAATTACTCTTAAGCATCTCCAACAAAAGAGGTGTAAAAGAGAAATCAAGGTAGAAGAAACAGTCAGAATGCTACAGGTATAATGGAAATTTCTTAGGTGTTGCTCAGCATTCATAGGTAACAAAGCAAACTTGCATCTACCCATCACTTTTCTCCGTTCTTTATGTACATAACAGGTTGAATTATAACAAAATCTTGTCATAAGTGATCTTAGTTTTCAGAGTTCACAGTGTTTCCATAAATATTAATTTGAATATCTGGAATCAATGTAGTTTGGTTAAATAATCTATAATCAATAGAATTTTGTCAGTGATCGGACAGTGGGAGAATGATACCTCTGTTTGCAGAGACTATCTTGTACCAGTTAAGTAAACCGAAATGGCAGAACAGACTTGCCTCATTGAGCCGTGTCTGGGAAGACAATATGTGGGGAAAGAAACCCCATCATAATTAAGCGTCCCATCTAGATTGTCATATTAGTGTTCGGTCATTATAAATGCTGGGTAAGTGAAGCAATGTTTCTTTTCAGCAGTAAATGCTTTGAAAATTTTAAGGAATTTAAGTGCTTGAAAATGTTTTCCAGCTCACCTACTTTCAGCATCAAGTTTAGCCCCCGATTTCCCTATTTATTCCTCTAACTATCCCGAAATGGCCTTAAAAATACTTAAGTGTGGATTTATTGTAAACTTTGCTGTTGCAGCCACACTGTGATTGTTCTGATCATTTCAGGACAAATGTGACAGTTTAAACTAATGACTGAACATCTATTGTGTTAGTGCTGTTTCCTGGTTATCTAGTTATTATTTATTTCCTGCTTGTTCTATTGTTTCTTGCCTTATGAAGACTCCTGTTTGCTGTGATAAAATTCCTTATAACACAGCTGCAATATCAAGGATTGGGTAAAAGGGGTCCTCTGAACAATAACACAAAGAGCATATAAAGTATCCATCACTGCAGTCAGTGGTATAATGCAATTTATTTTCACTAGATGTCCTCTTCACTACTGGATTAGTCACTTCACTAATGAGCAAATGACCCATAACTCAGAGGAGTGGGAACTTAATGTGCAGGTCTTGCCTTCACCAGTGCAGATGAACTACGGTGTGCTCACCATTATGCAATCACTTAACATTTATGGCTCCTTCCCGTCTTTCTTGGGCATTCCATACACTGTGAGAGTTTCAGGTGGGTGAAAAATGCAGGACCCAATGGCAAAACAGATACTGGGCTTTATATTTTTCATTGTTCCAGAAAACATTAATAGAAGATGCCTCTTGCATCTAGATTCCACCAGGGGCCCATAAGCAGACAATGAAGTGGTTTTAAAAAGTGATCTTTGTACGTGCTAATACATTCAAGATGCTATTTTCTATCACTGTGTGCTAGGCATCTTTTGAGTTGATTGTCCAGATTTCATTTTAGCATGACTTTAAAAAAGAAAATTTATCAGGTCATTCACTGTATAAATGCAGATTGTCTCCCTGTGCTAGGAAAAGTTGACACTTTGAAATCTAAAAAATTCTGAGTTTATCAGTAAAAGGAGAGTTTGCAGTTTTAGTGGAATCAAAGAACTTCTGAGATCTTGGTTTTTAAACGTGGTTATTTTCCCCCTTTCCTTAATCTCACATGTTGATTTTATGCATTTACAGAGCCCAGAAATTTGAGTCTGTGTTTACTGATTATCAATTACTTGGAGTTCAGAACAAAATTCAATCAAAAGTATAAAATATCCAAAATTCTGAAGTTGATGGATCACTGTATAGAACCAGGGAAACAGAAATGGAAGCAAAAGTACATTCTGTACCTCATTTAGTAAAGAATAATGAAAAGATTTCCTTATCCAGCATTATTTTTAACATTTTAAAGTACATTCTAGGACTCATTTTGTACACTTCATCCAAAAATAGTTTCCTAGAACCAAAATAACTTTTACCTTTGATGACTGGGCTGAATCTCTTCTTCTGAAATCCCCAAAATAAGTTTATACTCAACTCTATAGCCAGCAGATCACAGAATATTTATCTGGCTGACACAATAAAACTCTTCATACTTAGAAAGATTCTAAGCCTTTACTCATTTACATGTAAGGCCAGAAAACAAAATTATTTCTCTTTTCTCAAATTCTGAATAAGGCCCTGGACCAAATCCCACTGAAGTCAACTGTACTCTTTCCTATTGACTACTGTAGGTCTGAAACCCTGCAATTCTTTTCTGTTGTTCTGCATCAGTGATGGTTTTGTGCAAAACCTTGGATAAAGCGTTGCCAATGACTCTCAGGATAGAATTAACTGAGCAGTAAAATGGAACATTTGGCCCGCTGCTGTGTTATGTATTACATCTTATTGATGTAGCAAATACTATAGGTGTTAAGTCTGTGAATTCCTCTGATCTTTCCTCAATTAATTCCTCTTTCAAATCAAAAGCTTGTGGTTAAACTAGAGTATATTTTAGAAACATGATTTATTTGAAGGATTTTCAAGTATGAAAAAATCCACCACAGCTTTCAGTAGACAGTTTCAGTGGTTAGTTGCCATCTTCATTAACCATTTAAATGTTGTTTTTTTCAGTCAAAATTTGTCTAGCTTGAACTTCCAGGTGCAGTGTGGCATGTATTTCTTTGTCTGCTAGACTGAAGAGTCCTCTACAACCATCCTTCTGCCCCCACATAGATACTTACGTGATCAAGTCATCCCTTAACTTAGGCTTTAATATGATTTATGTAGACTGAGTACCATCCCTTTCTTCTAAATACACTGTCAATAATGCTTTCCAGTCTTTGAACCGTGCTACTTGCTCTCCTCTGAAATCTTTCCAACGTCCTCTAGATTTATGGCGAGATGTTTTCAAGCAGCTATACAGAATTAAGACTATTTTAAACCTGGAGTAGTGGCTTCTGTTAAGTTCTCTATTAGGATGATATTAGTCATAAAGACATTAGAAATAAATAGCAACAGCTGTATAAAAAAGGTGGCATATTATCTGGTACTTCAGGGTTAGAGCTTTGGGGACAGGACCTTAATAGGAAAATAAAAGGTATTTGCACCTTATTTGTGTTTCTAAATATAGGTGTAGGAGCCTGACAAGAGGTGCCCTTTCATAACCTAGAAAGTTCCTCCTTTTATTTATTCGTAAATGTGCTTTCACACTCCAAATTTTCCCATGTTGCTTTGAGTGAGGGCACTATTCTTCATCTTGCTCTTGAAAGGTTGCTTAATATTTGCGTCCAATGTTAAAGTCACTGCACAAACACAGTTGGAGGACTGATGCTGTACAAAGCAATGAGCTCTCTACGGTTTGTAAAGGACTTTCCTTGGTGGCCAAAGTACCACATTTAACTTTATCATAATTGCATTTTCTTTGGAAAATTATATACTTGTAATTCATATCTGCTATAAGATCTTCAGTGCAACTGCTATGTGAAAATGTTGCTATATCTTGTGAAGAGTCTTATAAAACTTATTTTAGGTATTTCAGTCAGTAATTGACGGTTGGAAGGTTGATCTGTGGCGCTGATATTTCACTCCATGAGCATTTGGCATATCTCACCCCATCACACTGGTATTTTATGAAGTTGTTCTAACAAAAAAAAAACATCTTGTCAAATATTCTACTTTTCTCTGTTTTGTTGAAATATGTTCTACCACTAAAGCAGGCAATATCTCTGTCATACTGTGTAGCTGTTAGAACAAACAGTTGCATGTTTTATTTAAGCAAAAATGCTCGGTTTCCTAGTATGCCAATGAACGAGTTTTTCTTACAGCCTTTTCTGCCACACTTGTTACTTCTGCTTCTATTGTTTTTGTTCATGCTTTCAGCCTGTCACTGTTTCTTACACTTCTGTGTTTCTCTCTCTTCTCTTCTGCCTTAACAAGCCCATGTGGGATGAGCAGAAATACAGGCTCTTCTGACCACCCCCAGTTTCAAACATGGGGGGTTTGTGCTTTAAGTTAGAGGTGAGCTAGGGAACGGCTGAGATCAGGGCTACGTTGTTTGTTCAGAGAATTAAAAATGAGACTACAGGGAGAAGGAAGGCAGGACTGAGAAATAAATCCCGACAAGAGCATGTCTAAGGAAACCCTCTCTCTTGTGCAACTCTACAGTCATTTTCTCAGGAGGACTTTATACCCGTGCAGTCGTCCTAAACCCTGGTCCTGTCAAGATAATTTGTCCCATTTTACAACTTCAATGCCACACAGTTTCATAAGTCAGTTCAGTGCACAGCCATTTCACCTTCCCTAACCCCCCCTCACTCCTGCAAGATGAGTCTAGGGTGCAGCAGCAGCCACGAGTCAATCAGCGATGGTTCTGATTGTAAATGCCTGCAATGGTATAAATGACAGTGCCGAAAGAGATTATATTCAGAGCCACATACATGCTGCAGAGGTCCCACCTCGAGATTAGCCTAAAATACCACCCAGATCTGTAGGTCCCTCCCAATTAGCACAGCCAGGCAATCTTTCTGGCACTACAGAGGCAAAGACATATTTTTAGCTCAGTGCTGTGCTCTCTCCCCTGAACTCTTGGAGCCCCGCTGAGCCGATGGAGTCCCAATCAGTGGGCTAGCTCTGATGCTGCCCTTCACAAAATTGCCTGTAAAGCCAGTTCAGCAAAGGGATCTGTAATGAGCTCAGCAGCTTGGGGCTCTCAGTAAACTGCAGTGGTGAAGTGAGTTCATGGCTGAAATACCAGCCCTTTTATTCATCAGTAGCACATCAATTAGTAGTTTAATAGGCAGAGGAAAGATACAGTGAGTGTTCATTTAATATTAGGCTGATCATAGTCTGTATTTGTGCTAATTCTGGCAAGCTTACCATGTTTTGGCACTTCAGGAGAGCTATTTTTTAGATTTTATTTCTCCTTTCCCCACACTACAAAAAAACTGACAGCTAGGTTCAATTGCAATGTATAGAATCAAAATGTAAAAAATAACAAATAAGAAGCTAAAAAAATTCTTACAGATTGACCAATTCATGAAGAAAGAAAAATGTCCTAGGATCCTGCAGGATTCACCTATGATTTGTGATATTGTTGTTGTGCTTATGGTTCTGCTTTATTACTCTCAGAGAGCATTAAGCATTAATGATTTGCATTATACAGGAAACACTTGTGAGTTAATCAGTGCCTCAAGTTCTTCAGTGGTTCCACCCTTTCTTCCTGTGTTACAAAGAGCTGATTTTATTACTTAATTAGTTCCTCTGGTCAAGGACTATGGACCCAAGTGTTGTCAAAGGTAGCAGAAAGAAACATCTGTCCACTCAGCCGGAATTCTCTCCCATCAGTGGGAGGGGTGGACAAACAGTCGATGGCAAACAGTATGTTCATCAAATGATGGGCTATTATTATTTAAGAAACCTATTGGAACAGTTCAGGAGTTTTTGTATTTTGTTGTTATTTATAAGTATTTAAGAAATACTTGCTGGGAACATATTTCAGCCAATTTTGTCCTGTTGCACGTTGGATCTGTGCCTTCACTATTCATACTTGCTGCTCTCCCAGACTAACTAGTACTCCAAGTCACATGGGGTTGTTTCTTGTCCATTGCTGGTGATTGGAACTAATAAATAAGGGGGGATTATGAATTATTTTCTGCTTTCTCACTGGAGAATTGGATCCCCTTTTCTTTGTAGACAAGCACAAGCCTACCCAGTTCAAGCTTAATATGTGATATTGGAAGTTGAAGATTCCTGGGTCCTTGATTCCTGCAGAAAAAGAGTTTTTTTGGAAGTCAGCAGCTATAAGGAGTATTTCAGATTTTAATGTTTGTTTGTTGTTTTTTTTTTTAATTTTCTTGTTTGTTTTCCCCCCCCCCCTAATGTGCTGTTTCTAGGACTCTATAATGTGAAGTCACAAGCTTGGGACACATTTAATATTCATTCTCATTCATTAATGCTGCAAAAAAAGTCTTATTATCAAATATTTCTTTGCTCTGTTCTCAGGTAGAAAAAAGGACAAAACATTTCAGAACTTTCTGCTGTTCTTATTCTTTATTAAACCTGCATAATCGCTGCTTTTTCTGTTATCTTACAATGTATTCTGGGGTTCAACTTCCGTTCTCCTGACATCTGTGGCATGACAGAATGCTGACACCTTTTTCTGCTGAGTACCCCCCACCCCCCTAGCAGTTTCTATTGTAGCCCATCAGTCCATTTTACTGGGCTAATGTGATGGGGCTCCCTAGAAATAAAGCTTGGTCTCTCCATCTCAATCACCTTCTAATGGCTCAGTTTTTCACAAACACCGCTGTATTTCTCATAGCCTCACTTGTCTATGTTTTCTGAAAGTAAAATAGTTCTTTCCAATAAGACAATATTATATTCCGTACTATGATGTTTTATTTTCATTTATTACATGCTTATTGCTCTGGTAGTTATGTATTTTGTGTTTCTGAAACTTCTCTCTCACAGCTGCTTCACCTACCTGACCCGTTCTTCAGTCCACGTGTCTCACCCTATGACATGTCCATCACCTATGAAATCAAAGCTTTTCTTTCTGTGCCTTCAAGAATCTGCAAAGATCTTCAAAGTCAGGACACGCAGGGAAACAACAGGATATAGACTACTAAGAACAACACATTCCAATGTATGCCCAAGAAAGAAATCCTGCAAATAGCGGCCTTCATTAAAACTTAGATTTGCAGTTCTTTTAACTGGTGATAACCCTGGATCAGTAAGTTGAAGGAGTGCAGAGATGAGTATTCTTTGCAGAGCTCTCAAGAATTGAAGTGTCAGTCCTAGCCTGACACCAAGAAGGGTGCACAGGATCCAACTTAAGCCCGTCAGTCATCCCCCTGAGACTGTCTTCCTCAGAGTCTGCAAATGGTATTCAAAAGTTGTATTCATGCACATGCTGGTAGGCATCCTGCAAATTCTGAAAGGCAAATGAAGCATGGCTTCGTTTTATAGTTTATTCATGATTTTAGAGGGTGTTCTAAATAGCATATGATATGAGAGAATAAAATTATGTTATTCCTGAGATTTCTGTGGTTTAAGGATGAACAGGGCACTTCTTTGGCCTGTCAGACTAGGTCTTACTGTGAAACTGTTTCTGGGAAAAACTGAGAGAGTGGGTAAGTGGTCTTGCCATCTGAGATATGCTACATCCATGAACCTGAACTGAATTATATGCAGGAAAACCAAAAACTGTTTTGCTCTTCGGAGTGTTTGTGAAAAATCAGCAGTGAAGGAAAGTCCAGATTTAAAATTCGTCTAAATATTTTTAATCAGAGTTTAGATAAAAATTAAATTTCTGTTTTCCTCAGTGGTTGCTGTTGGAATCTTCCCATTGTTTTTAATTTCTGCTCAGCAGTCTAGTTTTCAGAGTTGAATAACTTTAAAGGAAATGTATCAGTGACTGTATTTTTTCTTGTATAGTGTCTGGTAAATACGACTAAAACTAATAATCTTCTACATTACACCCTGTGAAACTATTAATGTTCAAAGATCTGCATAGGTGGAAAATTTGACTCATGATTATTTAAGAAATTCTTATATTCTTTCTAAGCCTTTATAGGGTCTTTGGCATTATTGTACACGAGTAGTGTAGCACAATAATAGTAGGAGCTACATATTTAGGAAAACTTAGCAACATTGTAAAACGTATTTAAAATCATCAACACTTTTGAAATTGTCATACCACTTGACCTCGATATAGAGCACATTGATCTCCCCTTCTGTATTTGCATAAACTTATCAACACCTTATCTGGAATAGAAAGAAGTGCAATGCATTGTTTTAGTTCATAAGTCGGAAACCTCTCTTTATACAGCAAAGAAAACGGGAAACTGTACAGTATAATGCTAATGCAAATGGTATCATAAAATCCCACTTCAAGATTTCAGTGGAAAAAAAAAATCTATCTTAAATATCTTAGATTAACGGAAGTAAAAATTACTTAATGACGGCTTGTACTACTACCACATTTGGACATACCCAGTGTTTTTTTACTCAGAAATCTGTTGCCACTTTTCAGAACATATATTAAAGTGGCAACTATTCTGTAATGGCATCATAAACACTGTGTGAATACAGCAGAAGTACTGGTGTGAATGCTGTACTTGATGAAGTTCTTGAAGCCACCAAGTAACGGTAAGGGATAGCTTTGTTTTAGACCGAGAGACAGTTTAAACAACAAATCACAGCACTGCTCTCCAGCTACTGCCACCTAATGCTGTAGACAACATCTTGAAGTTGTCCAAGGCTACCTTTTCTCTACTTCTCATTAACTGCCCAAAGCACTGGGTGCCTCACTGTACAGCCTGAGTTTGTTAGATGCTCAAAGTTATCTTTCAAACACCTTCAGACACCCTGAGTTTGGAAATTTTGGTGACTAATCCCTTGCCTGGGATACTTTATGATCTAAATGCATTCAAAGGGATCTAAATGCCACCTAAGCCGTGGAAGATGACTTCTCTTCCTCTCTCAAAACCAAACAAAAATATTTTTACCGTGACTGCCTACTCCTCAGAGCCTAGTCATGAAGGTAAAGTCTTTTACCTTCTTGTCTACTGTCCTGCTGGGAATCATGTAATGGTACTCTTTTTCCAGTATCACCAAGATGGATGAAGAATGTGTCCATCAAGGTGACCCAAGGATCTAACATTAGGGAGCTACCTTGTGGGTGCTGTAGTTTCAAACCTTGTTAGCATCTCTGATCCCTGTGGGAGCACTGCAGAAAAAGGAGAGAGCACTTTTGCCTGTGCTTCGGACTGAATGTTGTTTGAATCTGATTTTTCGTTTTTTTTGTTTGGGTGGTGTGAGCCAAAGGAGGCCTCCTTATCAACTTTTGGATACCACTCCACCAAAATTAACTGGGCACTCTTGAATCGAGCAGACTGAGGTGGTTTATGGGCAGTGCAGATCTGGATCCTGCTGCTTGCAGAAGCTATGAGGAGGTCAGACAGATCTCTGCTTCTGCAGCATCTCTGGGCAGCTGCCTTTGCATTACACAGTCTTTGGAGGTCAGCTCTCTTCCCTCCATTGATTCAGAGGGATCTCACACAGCACCTAACTGGGTGGGTTCATGCCTCTTTTTTCAATGCTGGGTACCTGCAGTCACAGTGCTCCACTGTAGGATCTTGCCCCTTGTGACACAGGACAATGTGTGAGTTTTCTTTGGCAATGGTTTTGTTGTCTTTCTTCATGTTACAGTTGTATTTATTTTCAATTTAAAAAACAGCATAAAGTAAATTGCACAGATACAGAGATTATCGTAGAATCACAGAATGGTTTGGGTTGGAAGGGACCTTTAAAGGTCATCTACTCTAACCCTTCTACAGTGAGCAAGGACATCTTCAACTTGATCAGGTTGCTCAGAGCCCCGTCCAATATGAACTTGAAGTTTTCCAGGGATAGGGCTTCTACTACCTCTCAGGGCAACCTGTTCTAGTGTTTCACCACCCTCGGTGTAAAAAATGATTCAGGGCCTTGCACTTGGCCTTGAACCTCACAAAGCCTCACATGGGTCCACTTCTCAAGCTTGTCTAGGTCCCTTTGGGTGTCATCCCATCCTTCTGGTGTTTCAACAGCACCACTCAGCTCGCTGCCATCTGTAAACTTGCTGAGGGTGCATTTGATTCTGTTGTCTATGTCATTGATGAAGATATTAAATGGCACTGGTCACACACTAAGGACCCCTGAGGGACACCACTTGTCACTGATTTTCATCTGGACATCGAGCTGTTGACCACTACCCTCTGAATATGACCATCCAACCAGCTCCTCATCCACCAAACAGTCCACCCGTCAAATTCATATCTCTCTAGAGATACAGATGTTCTCAGGGAGTGAGTCAAAGGCCTTACAGAAGTCCAGATAGACAACATCCATAGCTCTTGCCTTGTCCACTGATATAGACACCCCATCATAGAAGGCCGCTAGCTTGGTCAGGCAGGACTTGCCCTTGGTGAAGTCCTGCTGGTTATCTCACCTCACTGTCCTCCATGTGCCATAGCATAGCTTCTAGGAGGACCTGTTCCATGAGCCTCTCAGGCACAAAGGAGAGACTGACAGGTCGGTAGTTGCCAGGGTCCTCCTTTCTACCCTTTTAAAAACTGGATGCAAGATTTTCCAGTCACTAGGGACTTCATCTGTCTGCCACCACTTTCTAAATATTATGGAGAGCAGTCTAGTCAATTCATCAGCCAATTCTCTCAGGAGTCTGGAATGCATTTCATCAGGTCCCATAGACTTCTGTATCTTCAGGTTCCTCAGGTGATCATGAACCTGATGTTCTCTTGCAGCGAGAGGGACTTTGCTCCTCTTGGTCCCTGTCTGGCAGTCCATTGACTTGGGAGGTGTGAGAAGAAAGGTTACCAGTGAAGAGTGGCAAAAAAGTTGTTGAGGACCTCAACCTTCTCCTTGTCCATCGTTACCAGCTTCCCAGTCCTGCTCATTGAGGTGGGTACACTTTCTTTGACCTTCCTTTTCTGGTTGACATACCTGTAGAAGCCTTTCTTGTTATTCTTTGCATCCCTTGCCAAGTTCGGCTCCAGATGCGCTTTGGTCTTCCTGACCCCATCCCTACACAACCAGGCAGCATCCCTATACTCTTCCCAGTATACTTGTCCCTGCTTGAACCGCCTGTGCAGTTCCTTCTTGCTCTTTAGTTTGACCAGCAGGTCTCAACTCAGCCATGCTTGTCTCTTCCTTTCCTCGACTGATTTCTTATACCCGGGGATTGAGAGCTCTTGCTTTCTATGGAGAATGTCCTTTAAGATCTGTCAGCTCTGTTCTGCTCTCTTGTCCCCGAGGGCCACTTCTTAGGAAGTCCTATTGACTAACTTCTTGAAGAGCTGGAAGTGTGCTTTCCTAAAATCAGGGTACTGACTTTACTCCTCACCTGACCCATATCCTGTGGGACTGTGTACTCCACCAGCGCATGATCACTGCAGCTGAGGCTGCCTCCAATCTTAACATCACTGAGTAGCTCACTTGTATTGGTGACCAGCAGGTCCAGTATTGTATCCAGTCCAGTAGGGCTGTCTATTACCTGGGTTCAGAAATTGTCCTCCATGCATTCCAGGAGACTGCTGGGCTGTATCTTACAATATGTACACACATTCTGAGGAGTACACTGGGCACAGACCTTGGGGCCCTTGCATGATGTGGGGCTGCCTGATGTTCCCCCCTACCCTGGCTTAACGTTGTCTGCAGTAGCCTAATCTGGGTGTCTGCCAGGTGCCCTGTGGCTCTGAGACATCATCTGTGAGTCAGAGCCTGCTGGAGAGGAGTTGTCTAGTATAATACTGAGGGTGTGTGCTATTTGACATGGGAGGGGCCATGATGTGAATGCCAGGTCATGACAGGACCTCTAGGAGAGGTTTACAGGATGAGTCAAGGCAGGAGAACCACAGTCAATGCATCCCACAGCCAAATGGCTTACTTGTTTTGTGTCCTTCAGCAAGCTGCCCTATCAGCTGTGCTCAGATTTGTCTCCACAGGAAAACAAATGACTTACTGGTGAAGGGATTTGGGTGTGCATTAGTATGTGTGCAATAAAGATGTCAAGGTGACCATGTTCTGGGAGTAAAACTAGACTACCAGTGTGGACACAGCTTTTGTTGCAGAGTTAAACCCAGCTCTTACACTCTTGACGTTCCTCTCATCTTCCTCAACAAGCTGCCACTTTAGTTTGATGGTGCTTTCAACCCAGGCTGAAAATCATGCCACATGTCCTGCTAGTAGCCACTAACAGCTACTTTCCCTTCAGCTGATGCTCAGCCTGTTCTGCAGTTAGAGAAGATGACGGGGAGTACCATGCCCTGGGCACTGATGTTCTTCTCACACTTCTTCACAGTTATCCCCTGTTCTGCAAAAATCCAATGTGTTTTCCCAGAATTCAGTGGAAAAGAGTAACAGTCAAATTTACCAGAATTAAATCTGGTAAGGAATGTCAAAGACAACAGGAGGGTTTCTTTAAGTACAGAGGTGACAAAAGGAAGGCTAAGGAAAATGTGGGCTTACTGCTATACTGCTGAAGGGGATGGGGGACCTGGTTATGCAGGACATGAGGTATTGTATGCCTTCTTTACCACAGCCTTTACTGCAAGAACAGCCTTCAGGAAGCCCAGAGACCAGGGGAAAAGACTGGAGCAAGAAAGATGTACCCTCGGTGAAAGAGAATCAGGTCATGGATTACTTAAACAAACTGGACACGCATAAGTCTGTAGGTCCTGATGGAATGCACCCACGAGTGCTGAGGGTGTTGGCACCTGTTAGTGTGAGGCCACTCTCAATGATCTTTGATCAATCATGGTCACTGGGAGAAGTGCCCAAAGATTGGAGGAAAGCAAATATGACTCTGATCTTCAAGAAGGACAAGAAGGACCCAGGGAACTATGGATGGGTCAATCTCACCTCAGTACCTTGGAAAGTGATGGAACCACCCTGGAAACCATATTCAGGCACTTGAAGAACAAGAAAATCATCAGGAGTGGTCAGCATGGTTTCACCAAGGGGAAGTCATACTTGACCAACCTGATAATCTTCTATGATGAAATGACTGGCCTCGTGGATGAGGGGAGAATTGTAGATATCGTCTACTTGGACTTCAGTAAGACACTTGGCACTGTTTCTGCAAAAATCCATATACAGAAGCTGCTTAATTATGGGCTAGATAAGTACACAGTGAGGTGGATTGAAAACTGACTGAGTGGTTGAGCCCAGAGAGTGGTGATCAGTATCCTGAACTCTAGGTGGAGGCCAGTAACTAGTGATGTACCCCAGGGGTCCAATCCCGTTTAACATTTTCATTAATGATCTAGATGATGCATCAGAGTTCACCCTTAGCAAAGTTCCGTTGACACAAAACTGACAAGAATAGCTCATATGCCCGAGGGTTGTGCTGCCATCCAAAGGGATCTTGACAGGCTGGAGAAATGCGCTGACAGGAACCTCATGAACTTCATCAATGGGAAGTATAAAGCCCTGCACCTCGGAAGGAACAACCCCAGGCACCAGTACACAATGAGGGTTACCCAGATGGAAAGCAACTGTGCAGAAGGGGACCTTAGGGTCCTGGTGGGCATCAAGTTGAACTTGATATATGTCCTTGTCACAAAGAATATTACTGATATCTTAGGCTGCATTACCAAGTATTGTCAGCAGGTTGAGGAAGGTGATTGTTCTCTACTCAACATCAGTGAGGCCACAAGAGTCTCCAGTTCTGCGCTCTCTGGTACGAGAGAGACATGGGCATGCTGGAGGAATTTCAATGAAGGGTCATGAAGATGGTTAACGACCGGAGCACCTCCCATATGAGAACAGACTGAGAGAGCCGGGACTGTCCAACCTGGAGGAAAGAAGGCTCAGGGGGATCTTATCAATGCAACTTCCTAAAGGAAGGGGGAAAAGAGGATGGGGCAAGGCTCTTTTCAGTGGTGCCCAGTGACAGGACAAGAGGCAATGAGCACAACCTGAAACACAGGAGACTCCTTTTAAATGTAAGAAAAGACTTTACTATGAGGATTATTGAGCACTGGCACAGAGTACCCGGGGAGGCTGTGGAGTCTCCCTTCTTGGAGATATGGCAGTTGCCCAGGTGTGGTCTTGGGCAACTGACTCTAGGTGTCCCTGCTTGAGCAGGAGAATTGGACCAGATGACCTCCAGTGGTTCTTTATAACCTCATCCATTTTGTGATTCTGTGAAGTTTATGCAGCTAGAAGAGCCACATTACTCCAGGAGTCCTAATGGTGTGAAGAGCCCCAATCCGACCAAGATACCATGCCACAAGACATGCCACAAGCATATCTGTGCAGCACAGTTATGTACACACTGGGTCAGCCAGCCAGCTACACTGACCTGGAGAGAGGAAGCTTTGAGAGAGCCTTGGACCATTGAGTGAGGGCAAATTTCACAGCCGAGGGAGGTTGATGTTTGTCACAACAATGACAAAGAGCAGTGTTTTTGAGGACTATTAGCCGGAGTTAATGTTTACAGTAACATGCTTTTTCATAAAGAAAGGGGTCAAATTAGGAGCATGGGCTACTGTATTTTCTTTCTTCACCAGTTGGGGATCACAACATGCTCTTACCATGTAAATGAGGGGTGAAATAACAGATCCTTTTACACTGTTTTTTGAGCAGGCAGGATTACAGCACAGATTGTGTTGTGAAACAAAGAATAGCTCCACAGGAGCCACGACTCTTCCTATGAAGCACTCTGTGCCCCCTCTCCCTTTCCCATATACGCTTTCTTTTTGTGATTTTTTCTTAACCGTAAATATCTTCTAGATGGGTATGCCATACTAACTGAATGGCTGGACTTAAAAATGGCTAAAGTCGGCTGTTTACTAGCTACAATTTTATTTAATAAGTAGTGACTGATAATGGTTATTTGCCTTCCTACTTGGAGACAGAAAATACACTTTAAATGTAAGCATATGCATTGTCAAAATTATAAACATACCCTTCCCCTAAAGTGCCAAACAGAATCGAAAGTCATAATACACTTCCAATATCAGGAGAGAAATTGGGGTGGAGGGTCTGGAGAGATGGGATATATGTTTTTCTGCGTAATGTTATGTTAACAACAGCTATGAGTGAAGAGAAATTACATACGGAGCCATGCTGACATTTACCGGAACTGTTGTGGAGAACCTGAAATATATCACAGAGAAAATAAGAGATTTGGAGTTAAAAGGTTACATCACATTTAGAAATTGAAAGAAACAAAGTGTTGCCGTTCATGATAATACACGTGAAGAAAGGATTACAGGTGCATCTAAGGACTGCTTGGAGAGCATTAATGGACATTGTTTCCCTCTAACTTTCAACGGGCAATCATCAAATACTCCCTGATATGTGTTTTGAAGTGAGTGCTTCTTTTTGTGCATCCAAGGTGCTCTGATCATATTCCAAAGGACTGGTTTTGCTCCCTGGAATGAAGCAGGAGCAGTTACGGGTCTGCCCTGACTTGCACTGACTGGAGTAGCCTTTTTGGTCTGAGCATAATATCTAGTGATTTATAACATAATGTCAAAATCTTATTTTTCCTGACCCTCTATCCTGGGAACAGCAGTCAGATCAGCACTGTAGCACAGAAATATAATTTTAAGCAAGAAAAATACTGTCTAATATCTAAATCCTACTCTGCCTCTCCTGAAGTGCTCAACAGCTGGCCACAATTTGGCCCAAAGTATATTCACTTTCAGTAACTCTGGCAGACATTATGTGTCACATATCACTTCACAGTAATTTCCTGGATTCAGCAATTATTTCACTAATGTTTTGTTTCAAGTCTTCAAAAGTGTCGAAGTGTCCAAATTTGATTTTTCATGCATATAAGTAGTCTTAAGAAGCTGTGACACTTTTATGCAAAAGATGATGCTTCAGGAGCTCACTGAAGGATGAATATCTGCTATAAATATTATTTCTGTGCTTGTGCTCATTAAAATGTGAAAAGGTAACATTTGAGTGCACACATGTATTCCAGGTATCTTTCTGGGAAAGCATTTTTTTCCAATTATTCTTATAGACTTATTGAGATGCTGTTGACTTAAGAATCAGCCACACACAAGTGCAAATTCCTATGAAAACGGAAAAAGGAAAAGAAGAAAGGAGAGGAAAGGTGAGGAGAAGAAAAGGAAAAGGAGAAGAAAAAGAAGAAAAAGAGATCTAACACACAGAGGAGTGAATATGAGCCTTAAAACAGCCTAAGGAACGGCCATGGGAAAAACAAAGTAGGTACGGCTTTATGAAGGAGATACAGTCACAAACAAGACACTCAACTCATTAAAAGACATTTCACTCAACTCATTAAAAGACATTTTTAAGTGCTTACGCTTCTAAAGTACCATCTCAAAAAACCCCAAGATTTTCCTTTTAGTAAGTACATAGCACATCAATGCTGATCAATTTGTTAATGGGAACGTTCCAGAGAAGAGAGATTCCAGCAATAAAGATTCTGACATGTTTGATTAAACTAAAAGAATATTATAAAACACCGAGTGTGCCCAACTTTGTAGGCGAAATCCACGTGACTGGGGGGACATACTCTTCACAATCACATAATTAAGGATAGTGAGGGTGTGAGCACACTGGGGTTAGAATGAACTTTGTCACTGGTTTTGTGAACGCAGGTTTAACTGCACATGTCGCCTCGGGAACCCTGTGTTCCTGGGCAGAGTGGGGACAGATGCTTCACCATTGTGTAAGTTTTAACTGTTTCACTAAAAGAAATCCAGTGAGGGTTTTTGGATAGGAAAATTGCAGGATTTACCCCAAATGTGAGGAATCTATGTGTCCGTGGTCAACTATGATCTGCTTTGTTACAGTAGCAGAAATAGTGCTAGACAAAAAGACACAGTTCTTGTCTTGAAGAGTATGGACTCTTACTATTGTTCTATTTGTATCCTTCCTCCTTAAAATTAGCCACTGCTTATAAAGTATCCACCATAAATCCAAGCAGTGGGATGGAGACAGAAACTGACTAAGTGAAACCTGCCCTAAGTGTACATGCAAGAGATCAACAGAAATCAATTTTTCTTGCAGAGATAGGTGGTTATACATAAAAACTGAGAAAAAATCATACTGGAAGCCCCGAGAACACTTTCGAGTGGGAAAATTGGGGGGTTGCCTACTGCATCGGTCCTCGCTACCAGAGGGGGTATGTATGTGTGTGCGTGCATGTGAGTCACAGAGAGAGAGATCGAGAGACAGAGTGGAAGAGACTGAGCAAGAGAAAGGAGGGAGAAGAAAAAGGGAGGAAAAAAGAAATCACTATAGGCAAGCAGATGCAAAAGCACAATGGTTGTATTAAATTATTTTGAGCTTTTTGTACACTTACATAATTCTCAAGTAGAAGAAAATAAAGCTATAATTTATGCACAGTTCTCTCTATCAAGCAAAAAAAAAAAAAAAAAAGAAGTTATTTTTACAAGCCCCTGTATTGATTTTATTTTTAGAACACTTTCTAAAATAAGTGGAGAATTCAATCCTACTCTCTGAGGCATGTCAATTTGTGCCCACATAGTCGATGGAAAGATTGAACCCTAAGTGCAGATCATGACATTCTGCTGTGATAAAAGCTGTTTCTGTTTGCTTTAACACTCATGCATAGTGGTAAATGCCACCTGTGACACATTGGGATAAGTATAACTATTGCATCCAGTGACTGCAATACACTGAAAGTTGTTTCTGAAAGTTGCCTGACTCTCTCTACTTAGATACTTTATTCTAAGTGTTTTAAGACAAGAGAAGGCAGATAAGCTATAGACGACAATAAATTTCACTCGCCAGGAGGTTTTTCATAACATGATACCAATTAACAAAAAGTAATAGATAGCAGAAATCATTCTGTGATCTACTTAAGCATTTGCTTGTTTCTAACCCTGTTCAGGAAAAGCCTTGAACTCTTGCCTTCTTAATTGAGCCTGTAGGCATTGCTTAATCAGTGCTGTAGTAAATATCCAGCCACCCAACCACTGCCCATTGTGTGTTTTTATCCATGCAAGGATATGTACATATTAATAATCAAGATCTGTGCAGAAAAGTGTTCTTCAGCCTACTCTTGTCATTGTCTTCCAGATACTGGCCTCTCTTCTTGTATCATCCAATGAACTTGTTTCCCTTATTATTTAGGTCACTGGGGCAATGGAGGCAGAACCAGAAACTGCCAGAATCACCTAAAGCAATGAAAATCTATTGCTGAAAAAACTGAACGTATCTCACAGTGTTATCTTCCAAAAGATAAGGTTTGTAAGATTTCTATGCTGCCAGTAGCGTATTTCTTTTTGTATGATGTGAAAGCGCAGAGAGAGCAGCAGAGTGGCAGACTGTCTTCCCATGAAGACTTGTGCAACTTTTTCAACTGTATCTTCATCCTTCAGGTGCCGCTTGCTTCAGAAAGCTGTTTGCTACCACAGACCTCCCAAAGAAGCCTGATTGACTTTGGTGACTACTATAACTGCTATGTATTAATCAGCTTTTTGGGTGGGGAATTAGCTATTCTGTTTGTCTGAGAACTCACCTGCCAAGGTTCTGGTCCATGCATGTAGCTCCTTGGACATGGTGCCAGCACATTATGAACTATATGGCAGGAACAAATTCTTGTCTTTTCTAGCCCCGTTGGCTGTCCAGGTCCTTGTCTGCCATAACAATGAGGAACTGTCGGATTCCAACTCAGAAAATCCTTCCTGCTCCCTCCTCTGTGCTGCAACCCACACTGGCCTAGTTTTGAAACATGCTGGATAATCGATGTGAGCAGCTAAAATTTCCTTCCTGTGTAAGATAATGTGTCCTTTTTACTATTAGTTTCTAGAGGACTACAAGCTCTTTAGCAATTGAATAAATCCTTATGGGCACTAAAAAATTGGTGAGTGTTGACAGGTCCTCTGATAATAGTAAGTAAGCAAAACCTGCTGTTTGTTAAAATTTTGCTGAGAAACTATTTTCCTCCTTGGGCAACATTTTGTTACTCTACTTGCATGCCTTGGCACATTTCCTATTGAACCAGCTAAATAATTCTATAGATACAACAATACATATGTGTGCATGCATTATCTATATATCTCTGTTTTCTAAACCTGAAGTAATTTATGTAATTATACACATAATGTATTTTATCCAAATACACAAAGAAGTTTTTTTTTTAAATGCCACTTAGGATCTAGATTTAACTTAAACCACTACTTAGTCTATCTTTCTTAATAGGATACTAAAAAGGAATTTTATGACAACATTATCAGTAGCGTTTTGCTGATAATTAGAATAACAATAATAATACTGAGATATTTTTTCAGTAATAATGGTGTTATTAATGAGATTTTTATGAAAGACAGACTTCTTTAGTATAATTATGAAAATTGATCTTTTGCATTTTACTTATTCACTGAAATCAGATAAGTGGCTTAACTACATGTATTATTTCTAATAAATATTCAAAAGAATGCATTTAAACAAGGCACCTCATTCTATTCTTGCTCATATTCCTTGCATTTAAATAAAAGTGTAATTGCTCTGCTTTTTTAAACTGCTAGTTTGGATTAGCTGTCTAACCTGTACAGTGTAGCTGTTTGCTGTTTGCATTTTTAATAGCTTTATTACCATTTGGTGAAGCCTTAATTTCTCACTCCCTTGAAGAGTCCTGCCTTTAAGTCAGCTCTACAATTTAACCAGCAATAATCTGTCAAGATAAGATAAAGACCTACACCAGATGAAATGCAGTATTTTTGTGTAGCATTCTGTCACTGTTAAAGGAAAGATCTGAGTATGTCAAAATGTAACATCTGAAAGTTTAATAAACTTTGTAGCATAATTTTACAGTTCACATTTTAAAATAAATTGTTCTAGAATACATTAGCTTGTTCACTACCAAAATCAGTTAAATATCTATATAAATATGTTTGGGTGAAGGGAGCCAGCAGTTTTTCAACAAGGATAGAAGTTCTTTCAGTTTTCAAGCCTCAGATTAAATCACTTCTGAAAAAGCTCACTTCAGTTCAGTTCTATTAACTCTGCAGTTTCCTCATAACTCCTTCATAATATTTGGCCATAAAATCACTGCAGAGGTTCATTAAATATTGTAAACATTCTTTTTTTAGAGTTGCTAATATTGAGATAATTGAAGTGAAGCGTACTTCTCAACTTTCAGGATTCGGGCTGCTCTTCGAGTATTCCTGTTTCTTTTCACATTTCTGTTTTACTTATTCACACAAGTTTTTGGGTTGGGTTGTTTCTTGTGGTTAATATTTAATATTTTTTTTGGCAAAAGAAATATACGAATATGAAAGTGAAAAATGAGTTTCTCAGTTCTACTTTAGCAGAACCTGCTATTCCACATGCAAACAGACATGAATGTCTTTCACCTAACCAGGCTTATTCAACGACAATGGGGGAAGTGTAGGCTCTGTGAACTACTCCTGGGTCCATGAGAGTAAATACAGGGTCAGATATGTGGTTGGGGAGGGAAGACCAGAGCGCTGTGCATGGGAGTGTCAGGGCAGCCTTCTGTACAAATTCTGCATCCCTATGGCTTCTGGGCAGCTTTTTTTTTTTAACAGAACTCTTATGAATACTGCTTTTTTTTTTTTTTTTAAATAGGCGCAATGAGACAAAAGGTCACTGCTAGTAGCTGTTTGCAGGCATTCAGCTCACTCCTTGGGCTCAAGCTGTTGGCTGTTGCCTCTCTGAATAGTGACCAGTCCTTCTCTCTTAGGTTGATTAAAGTTTCCCAGGGCAACTTTGCTAAAACACACACTTCCATGAGATGGTTACATTTTGATGAGCCATCATTTTGCATTGAGAAAAACTCTGATTTGCTGCCAAATTCCCCAATCTCTTTAACTTCGGTGTTTCATCTTGCTGGACTAGTTCTGCGCTGAACTGTATTAAGAGGCAGCCTGAAATGTTCTTTTGAAGAGCTCTGAGGGTTTGGCACCATAAACCCTGTATTAATTACAAATACCATAATACACTGTATTTCCACTTCTCGCAGTCAACGATGTATGAACTGCAGAACCATCATTGAATAGACTTTGACTTATGAGAACCAGCTCCTGCCTGAAACCGCAAAAGGTTGTTAATAGTTTAGCTCTGCTTTGACATAAACTTGGTAGTTCTTTGGGTCTTGGTTATTTGTTATGAAGAACAGAATCCAATTCTTAGAACGAACAGGAAATATATATCTGCAATAAATACATCCACTGTGTGCTTCATCAAATATCAAATACTGCTGTCAGAAAATCTGCTCAGTTCGGAAGTTGAGACCATGTACTGCTTGCATGAGAAAGGCCCATAAGGATGTAGCTGTTCCAGGAAAAACACTGAGATAAAAACGTCACATTTAAGAAACAGATGCATCTGAAATTAGGCTCCTATGTCCATTGTTAACAACATAAAAAATATTTAGGACTTCAAAATTATGTAATAGTAGTTACTGCTTCATGACAATCATGGAAGGCAGCTCAGTGTTAGTCATTGAACCTATTCCATAAACATATGTCTGTAGCAATTCTAGTACTGATGTGTGTTGAAGAGTTTTCCCATGATAGTAATGCTGATCACTGGTCTGGCTTGTAGATGGTAAAATACATGTTAAAAGAAGCTCGAAATGTATAAATATTTTTTCATTTGACTTTACAGGGTGACCACTCTTTTTCTGCTTGGATATTTGAGAGTTGAAAAGGGGAATAAAGGCAGCTTACGAACAATGTCACAAGCCAATGTCTACGAAAAATTGTGAGGGAGCCTGCAGTGGATGCAGCCCTTAACAAATGCTGAATGTCTGTGTCTGCTTGAAATAACGCTTGCTACAAGCACTCCACTGAACAAAGCATTTAATCACATTCCTACATCTATACCTGTGCTTAGGGCCTGATCTGTGTCTCAAGGACTTTTTAGAATTGTAAACTGACATTCCAATGCTCTGGTTTCCCCTGCGAGTTACAGGTTAGGACAGAGGAAGCAGTTCTATGGAGGCTAAGTTAAATCAGCTCATAAGACCACAAAACATATAGGGGCAGAAGAGCTCATCTGCCATCATCAAGGTCCAGGAGATTAGCATCTCTTGCACAGAGTCTTGAAGTTGTGTAAGATATCCCTTCTTCCAGCGGTACTGTGTAGAGATGTTGATCGCTGACCACCACGGAAGGTTGCTGCTTCGTGAACAATCCGGTAAAGCACTTTGGCTTAAAGTAGCCAGTTTAATGCCAGCTGCCTGACTCATCCAGGCTAACCCAGGTAGCTTTGCCCTGGAACAGCAACAGCAATGACCTCCAGCAACAAGGTGGTGACATCCTCGTCTGACACAGCTCTTTACACAGTAAATACAAACTTTTAATCTGATTGTTTTCTTCCCAAGTGAAGTGAGGCATCGATACAAATACCTCCTCATACTAGCAACCCAAGACTACATCAGTGTGGAAAATTATTTGTACAAGCATGAATCAAGATAGAAGGAAAGAAGGGCAGGTAGAGTCTCCCACTGAGCAGAAGGAATGATACACCTGACAGAGCTGAAGCCAGCTGGATTTCAAACATGCCTAAAAGCCTTCCTGGACTGCTACCTTACAGCTGCTATCTCAAAACAGTCTCAAAATGGGGTCTCACATCTCATGTTTTAGACAATTCTGTCTGCACCAAACTAAGTTCAGGCTAGAAATATACATTTGAGGTTAATGTAACAAATTCCTTGTCTCTGTATCTTATGATATTTTTTATTTTTTAAAAAGAAGCACTATCCCACATGTGTGTGATGTGAGGGCATGTGTCAATTAAAGGTGAGAAAAATTATTACAGTAAAAGGCTGTGACTAGAATAACCACAAAGAAGCCAAGAGACTTGTGGTTCAGTAATGAGTTCATTCAGAAAGTCACAAGGTAGTGTGACAGCTGGAGTGATTTTTTTAAGAATTGCATCATGAAAAAATAATAATAAACATTAACAATTTTTTTGTTGGTTTTGTGTTGTGCTTTTTTTTTCTTTCCCATGACATAAATAATGGTACTCTGGTCATAAGCCAAAACCTGACAAAGGTCCAAGGTTGAAAAGGGTTTCTTTGAGCCTATCTTCCTGGTATAATTACTGCAGGTTCAGAGGAACCAGATCTGGAGTGTTGTAAAACTCAACACAATGAACTTGACAGACAGCCAGATTTCTGTTTTCAGCCAGTTTAGGGTTACTATAATCTCATTATTATGCTTGAAAGACGACAAGTAATAGAATCTCAGGTAGCCGTTCTGTCTTTACTCAGCCGCATCTTCTCTTTTATGCCGATTTCCCTTGATTACCTGAACTAGCGAGGCTCGGTTTTCAACCACTTATCTTCCAGAAATAATCATCTGATCAGCCTTACAAGGTTCTCACTGCACTCAATGGTTTTAATGGGTCAAGCGTTAAATTAACCCTTTAACCATATCCTGGGAGAATGCAAAACTTATTAAAAAACAATTTACTATTCAGTCATTGTTAACTTTGCAGAAGAGAAGTTCCTTAGCCAGATTTGCGTGTTTTTTCCATCCACTCATGTCCCTTTTTATTGCATCTTTGCTGTTACTAGCACATGAAATCTTTTTAAAGCTTCTACCTAAAAAAACATTCTTCTGGTTTATTATTTCTACAACTGCGTAAAATGAAGCCACAGAAAAAGTGGTGGGTATCTTATATCGTATTTTAAGGCAACTTCTTACAAAAGTTAAATGAATTTTTCCATGTATGGAGAAACACATTTGCAAAAACGTGATTGATGTCAGTTGATGTATTACACACAGAATTGAAAGGCTCCTGAAACTCTTAGAGACACACCTATGCAATGGAAAGGGTTTGTGAGTCTCTCTGGGATGGGAGAGTACTTGCACCATCTTCACCTACAGCAGGGAGGAAACCAAGCAAGAGGTCACTTACTTGCATAGTTCCATGTTAGTGTGCAGATCTGTCAGCACCATGTGCTGCTGCTTCCAGCCTCTTTGTAAAACTCCAGAATCCCCTCTGGGTGGAGTCTGGAGGCCGGAGCCCAAGCAATGTTCCCTGTCTTCATCCTTCCCCAGGACAGTGCACAGGCAGCAGAAATAATGCTGTCTGCCCTGACTCATCCCAAAGCTGAGGAAATTGAGAAAGATGTGAGAAGATGTGGCTCTGAAGAAACAACCTTGGCAAAGCTGCTCCTAGGAGGAGGTTTTCACCATCAGGGAACTACACCATCAGGAGGGGCTTGAGCAAGAGGCAGATGACACCATTGGCTGTACCAGACTTTAATTGTTCTTGTGAAGCCAAGGCCCTTTGCACATAGACACTGCTTTAGCAAAGCAATCTACCCATTCCACAAAAGGGCAAATTTTCCCTTTCAGCGATACTCAACAGCCAAAAGAGACCAGAGCAAAAATACTTCACGTAAATCAAGGCCAGAAAGAGCCTCAATTTACTAGCTGTTATGAATGAATGTTATGTGATCCATCCCAGTACTACTTCTTACAACAGCAGCCTAGTAAAGATGTCCAGGGTGTAGATCTAGCCTTGTTATCTTCAACCAATTCTTGCTCACACAAAATTCTGACTGCTGTTAACAGGGGTATTGCCAGGAAATGACTTGAATGAAAGATGGCTTTTTTAACAGAGAAATCTCATACAACACTTTCATCACCTTTAGTTTGTACAATCCCAAATCTGATCTTTGATGACAACCGGAACTGCTTATGGGGCTTTACTAACTCAAGATAGTAGTCATCAAAGGAATCTTAGGACTATAAAATCTATGGTGTGTGTTTGTCATTACTGTGTATGTTAGTCATTGTGTGTCTGTAGAAAATGAATGTGGTGATTTCAGCCTGTTCATAATATATTGGTCCTTTACAATGGACAAATGGAAAGAAAGAATAAAAAATGCCTAAAAGATAGGTGGTGTAATGATTTTGAGTATATGGGCTTTTAAGAGGAATCTGGGATAAACCTCCAGACCTTTACGCAGAAGATGGAAGAGCCAGTGTAGGGAAGAGTCAGTGCCCAGGACATTGAGCACAGCCAGCCTGCACTGCCAATAGTCAAGACAAACACTAAAAGCAAAAACACATCTTGGGGCTCTGCAAAACTTTGGCATCCTACCGGGGTCTACAGTGAAGGTGCCTTCTTGTCTCCAGAGTCTTTCCACAGTGAGACAAGTTTCCTATAAAAGTATTATTCTATTCTATTAAAGGTCACCACTATTTCCCATCAAAATATAGTCAATAGAGAAGACAGAGTGGTGACCTTTCCATATAATTCCTTGTGGGCAGGATCTTCCCCTGGGACATCATATGTTGGGATTCAGTTACTCTCCCAGTTACAGGCTCTGATCTCCTTCCTACCAGTTCTCTAGGTCAGAGTCTGCATTTCAGCAAAATTTCTAAATAGAGATAATGTTCTACTGGGAGTGCATTGGGTCTATCCAGCTCTCCCAAAGACATAAAATGCCTTAAACTTGTCGAATATGAGATCATTCTCTAGAGAAGTTACCTTTGGATTGAAGGCTAACATCTTGTGCGGTTTAACTTGAACAACGTTTCCTGTGACTGAAGGGAAATGGCTTATATTTAAAGGAAAAATGTCCGTAAACAATACCCAAAAACTGTATTAAGGAGTGCTCCTGCATTCTACGAGATATGAAGTAGATATGGTATAATACCTAATGTGAAGTCAGTGCAAAATCTTAGCAGTTTTAAAATAAAACCTGTTAGCAAAATTAAAATACATTGCAGTAGAAAATATCCAACTCAGACATGATATTTCGGTTTCTAAAGCTGATTTCTTGCTTTATGCACACAGAATTTTATCAAACTGAAAAGTCTCTAAGTTGACAGTGATTTTTAGGTTTTTAAAAAGGATACAAGCACTTACTTGTATAGCTATGTTGCAAATCACCTTGAAAACCAAAAATGGTTGAAGGAAGTTCTTACTAAATTTAAGCAAATCCTTCTCACTGTTAAGACAAAGCTTTTAAGGATGAATAATCTGAGAAATAATCAAAATATAACCACAAAGTATTTTTATAATTTTTATTTTATGGGGTTGATGGCAAATTCTACTTGAATTGCTGGGGTGCCACAAAGATCAAGCCTGTGAAAAGTTTGTGTGCAAGCTTTTGGGTCAGAAGTCAGATTTTCATCTGTTTGTATGGTATTTGTATGCTGAAGGTCAAGACGTCCTATAAACAGGTGAAAACAGGGAGTGAAACCTTGGCCCTAGTGAAGTTATAGCATTATTTCCAATGTGTAATTTCTCATATCAGATTTAAGCTGTCTGAAAGTTGGCTATCTAGACTAAACTATGTGCCCGAGCTCTTTCTATAACCAATGAGCCTTGGAGGGCAACTCACTCCACCCTCAGATCAGCGTCTAAATTAAATGGCCCTGTTTCTCTTCATTTGCTATAGCAGCAGCATAGATATCTGGCATAGACTGGCCATCTCGATTGCTGAAGCCGTCATCTAGATGACTGAAGACAGATAAGAGGAAGCCCAGTCCCCATGAGGGTACCTTTTGTTAAGGTAGTGTGAGTAGAGAACTATTTCAAAAATCTTCAGTGAAAGTCAGTCCTTCTTTGGATGAAGCTGGATTTTTAAAATGTATTTGGTAGTTTCTTACAAACTTTAATGAATCAAATAAAACTCTACACTATTTTCCCATGTTCTCCCAATGACAATTACCCAGTGACTGCTCACAGTGGGGTGGCAGTGAAGGAAGCACATGGAGTTTTGCCTAGACTTTGAATCTGTTTATCCTTAGTGAAGCCCTACCGGGCAGTGAGCTCAGGAGATGAATCATTGCTGTGGGACACAGGGCTGTGTGCTCCACTCCTTCTTCTGCTAACGACCTGTGTAGCCTTGGGCAAATTTCTCCACCATCTGTTTCTTCACCCTGCTTTTGTCTGTGCAGGGGATGGCTATAGGATATTTTGCAGTCAGTTGCAAGCAAGCTTTCTCCACACCCTGACCCAAAACAGCATGACCAAGGTGGTGTGGTGCCAAGCCTGAGGTGACACATCCAGAGTCTTAGAAAGGAACTTCAGCTCCATTGTCATGCTTTGTAGCTGTAGTGACACTGTTTCTTCTCATCTGGTGGCATCAGCAGAGCACAACCTTAGGTAGATACATCCATAGACTGTGAGCGCTCTCTCACAGGAATCTTGTGTCTTTTCTTCTGTGCACGTAGAGAAGGGAGCACAACAAGATCTGTAAACTCTGCCCTAGAGGTTAATACTGACTGCACGTGTGCGTCCATTGGTCTGGCCAGCCACTCAGTTCACGCACCCCTGGGGTAAGAACAGAAGTTCAGTTAGGATGGTGGCATTTCTAATTAATTCACTTCCTATATAGAACAGAAGCAGGCTTTAACTAACTATGGAGAACAAATTTAAATTAATAATATAAATGGAAAATTGTGCATGTGTATGTATACCTGTGTGCGCACCTGTGTGCATTCATACAGTGTATTTAACCTTGTTTCCTGAAGTGCCGAAACAAGAAACTTCCTTGTTTCCTCTCTTTCCCCCCCTCCCGCTTTCACCCAAAATTTTTGGTTTGATGAAGAAATACAACTGTCTTATCTTTGAAATGAGTGAATTTACCTACTGACTACGCAGGATGAAAAAGTCACAGAGTTACTAGTACCTGAAATATTGCTATGAATAGACACAATACACAGGAACCCTGTGTTTCTCAGCTATTTATTCAAAAATGTTCTTAGAAATAAGGAACCAACCTGTCTTAAAATTCACTGATCACAACAGGGTAGCAAACCTGCATATGCATGTTTCTTTGGTTTGAAATACAGAGTGAGGGTTTGGAAGAAGTCCATCTTTTGGGTCTGTAACAGGCCTGTTCAGTTCTAGCCCAATCTCTCTATTATGAATATTAAATCTCCCCAAAACCATAATTGTTTAATAACTGGGCTTGCACTTTGGGCCTGTAAAAGTAAGTACAAGCTGACAGCTGTAACAAGTGCACATTAGTACTGTTGCTGTCACCTGTCTAAATGCCAACATCTAAGCTTGCTTGTTCTTTCCCTTGAAAATATCTGGAGAGGAAATATTGAAAGTATGGAAACTGTGTAAGAATAAATCATTCTTTCCTCCAATATTCCTCCTGTTCTGTTTGTTCAAGATAATCCAGAAAAATGTGTGGAGTTTTACTTGTCTTCCTTTCAAAGCCTCGGCTTTGCCCTCACAACTGACAAGCTATCTATCTATCTATCTGTCTCTCTCTCTCTCTGTTTCTCTCTCTCTCTCTCTCTCTCTCTCTCTCAATCTTCTCAGCTGTAGGATCCAGGAATATGTGCTGGACATGCCTTCAGTATAGACAGCCTAGAGAGCCTGTTATAAGGCGAGTGAGGGGTTTGCTCCCAGCATAGTGGTGGGTACCAAAGAATATGTGTGTGGGTTTAGTACAGCCACAGATTTCCCGAGGCTTTGAGCTCTGACCTTGGCAGTGTGAGGCCATCTCTGTGGACCCTTGGCCTTGGGCCTCTCACCAAGCACCCCCATCATCTTCCCATGATGCAAATAGCTGAGGTTATCTCAGCTTCATATATGCTCAGTATATGTTCTTCTCAGGAGGTTTCTCTGCAGAACAGGGGAAAAGTATTTCCACCTACCCCAAAAATCATAGATGCACGAACTGAAAACAAACCAGGAACAGCAGAGCATCATATCTGATTTTCTGTATCACACATGCCTCTACTTTTCATCCCATGAACCCAGACAATAGATGGAGGAGAGACAGCATAAGGGAAGTAAGGCAGAGAGACTGTAGCTCTGTTTGCCCTGACGTCTAGAGGTGTGGGAATACATAGCCAAATAAGCTGCGATCCAACTACCCAACTACAAACAGCAGTGAAGGCTCAGTAGCATGAACCCAGTGATGCTACGACTTCTCCACAATCGTGAGCTACAAAATAAAAGCAAAGTACATCAATGTAAGAAGCCTGGGCATGGTCCAGTCATTCCTCTGGCATGAGCCTCACATGGAGAAAGAATCCTTTGCAAAGGCTAGGGATGTTGCCTACCCCCTGTGCCTCTTCTAGATAGAGATTTGTCCCAGGTGTGATTCAGTGTTCCTAGTTAGTATGCATGGCTACATGTCCCACTACAATTTGAAGCAGGTCTTCCCTTCTATCCAAGAGACTGTAGAGGCTTTGTAACATGAAAAAGCCCCAGGGAACACGTAAGTACTCTGATCAAAATAGTCCTCTGATCAGCTGTCAACTACTCACCAACTGGGCCCTGCATCTTTGCTTACATCCAGCTGACTGGGCGGTGTTTCGTATTTCTGTGTCGCTGATGGAGTCCTCTGCGGGAGGACCTGAGACTATCAAAAAGTTGAGGCGATAAATCATTCAGCTAGTCAACTTTCCCAGCTTAGGCAAGATTTGTCTCTGTTTGCAGCTGGTCTTGCAAATTGTAGTTGTTAGGAAATGAAAGACATCAGGAAAATCTGCTGAGCTAAATGGTTTTGCCATTGCTTCCCCCCTCTTAAACTTAGGTAGCTGTGGTGACTGAAATAGTTGCCCTTGCTTGGATAGACCAGCACTACATAAAACCTACAATCTCGTAAGAGTTAAGAGTTGTAAGAGTTAAACCCATGAGCTATAACATAGCATAAAACTATGTATGTCACTTTTGTAGAAGTGTTCAAGCTTTCCCTATCAGTAAAAGACAGGCTTTGTAAAGTTTACTTTCCATCCACACCATTTCCTATCACAAATTTGTTCTGGTAAAATTTTGGATTATCATTCACATTGGTTTATTCTTGCAAAATCTGCTCTTCAGCAATCAAATTTCATACAAAGAAAGAGAGATGAATATTATTGAGCAGTCCAATAGGGACCTGCGATTTTACAACCTTCAGAACAACATTTCCACACAATTTAAATTTGTTTGGAAAATAAGTCCATCTTTTGTTTGAAGTAGTTAATTACCTTGCTAGAGGAACCAAATGAAATAAAAGATTTATGGATCTTCTCTTTCTCATAGCGAAGGAGAAAGTGATCTGTTTGCAGGAGTTATATTTTCAGGCACTTTGCTGAGACACCCCAACCCCCCTCTGTTGCTGACTGTAAAATAAGAAAACTATTACCCAGCTGGGGTAACAATAGGCTCCCACAGTGCTTTTCTGCTCAGCCCGCAGCTGCCAGTGAAAGTGGAAACTACAGCAGCAGGATAACATTCTTTTCTTACAGCCTGTTTCTATGGGCAAGGAGCCCTCCCACTGCTTCAATGTATTTTCTATGCAAAACTGTAGAAGAAGTGACATTTTAAAAGTTTTGACCTTTGTTGTTTTTTTTTTTCCTCTTCTTCCCTCCCTATTTTTTTTTTTTTCATGAACCAAGGCATAAATTTTTTAAACCTTCTGACAGGGTATGTGTTAGGAACAGCAATAGCCATTACTATAATAACAAAATGTTTTAAAATTTGAAAATTCTATATTGAGTATAGCATACTAGTAACCTTTGTGCATAAAAAAGATTGTGATGAGAGATATAGAACTCTTCTGGTATTGTCACAGGCAAACAGATGATTGTGGCAGACCTCACACACCTTTGCAAAAGAGTGTCTTTCTGTGCCACATTTTTATTTACTAATTTCATGTTTTAAGGCTAAATTTGTAAGGGATTTTGCAGACAAAGATTTCTCACATCACTCTGCAAGAAAAAAATGAAATGTTAAGCAATTCTATTAAAATTGAGTTTTAAAAAACAGTGTTTACAAAACAAAAATCAATGGACAGAATAATGCCAACGAACAATAGTAAATTAGCTACATATACATGTATCCAAATTATATGCATCTAATTTGATAGGAAATTGGTTGAGTTCCCAATTAGATTACAAATACAAATTCACACACACACAAAAAAAAGATTACCTTACTGGTTAACACATAAAATAAACCACTAGATCTTAGAAAATGATAAAAGGTGTTAGAAATGTAAACTATATTTTTCCAAACACAAGAGAAAGAAATGAAACCTGTTCAAGCAAAACAGGGAGGGGGAAGGATGCCCATGAGTCATTGAAGTGAATACAGAACCAATTCCAGAAACAAGCCTGGCAGGTTAATCCGTGTGAGAGTCTTCCATTCACTACTGATTCCCACTGCTAGCTGCCACCATCAGCTATCACCAGCTCACACTTATGTTCACCAAGGGCACTGGCCCTGCTGTGGGTCCATCTATGCATCTATCTCTTCAGGTCTGACCCCACATTCTTTTCATACCCAACCTTCTCCTCTCCACACGTTGAAATGGATGGAAATTTGGCTGACACATAGGAGAACAAATAGGCCAGCAGTGTTCTGAAATAATTAGGTTTAAAAGCTGTTTTAAAATTCAGTAAAATTTAGAGGAGAAAGTAGAAAAATCCTATGTCTTAAGATGATGACTCCACCAGTGGATTGATAAAGAGCTATAAAGACTTCTTGGTAACCTGAGTCCTCCATCAGAACAAGATAAAATCATCTCTCACTCTACAACACACACACTGTAACCAAATCCATCATTAGCAAACTACGTCCTTCATCATTAGGCAGCATTCTACTATAAGTTACAATGGGTCCATTAAAAGATCGTGAAACCTGACAAAAAAAACAAGCAAAAAAACAAACCCCAAAAAAACCCCAAACCAAAACCTCTCCCAGAAAGGTCTGTGTCAAGACAGAAAATTATTTCAAGTCCCCTTAATGTGTGCCTGAGCGACTATAAACTCTTGGGACATCCTTTGGATTTCACATGTTGTTCATGATATGCCCAGGTAAACAGGACAAAGGAAGTCCTGAAGTCCTAATTTCTACTCAAACTGGCTGTTTTTTTCATTTCCTTGGGCAGAACATCTTCTGTAGATTTTCAAATCCAAAGTTGCTCTTCCTGGTCTGTGAATCAACAGATTAAAAAAATATTCAGAAATGATTGCATGGTAAGCCTGTCAGTGGTGAACCAGGTTCTAGGGACACCTCCAGGGCACCTGCACCTTTTCTGAAGGTTCCTCCAGGGTTGGGGCACAAGGCTCTGGAGGAACTACCAGCCAGGCCCTGTACCCACAGAAGGTCTTCTCTTTGACTTCGGTGGGGGTGCAACCAAGTCAAACCAAGTTATCATTTCAAAAGCGCGTTTCTCGTCATCTGCTGTATTAATAGTTATTTGCATGTTATTTCCTGGTTTCTTTGCTGTGATATGTGGGTGAAGGCAGAAGAATTCTAAAGGATTTTTAGGCTGATAGTACTTCCATTATTCAGGACAATGTGCTATCCAAGGCAGGCAGCTATTTGGGATAAATAGCATATCCTCATTTGTCCAAAATAGCCAAATGTCTGGCATGAGTCATGCCAAACAGGCAGCTGCTCGGCAAGAGTGTAGTACTGGCATACTAAAAAGCAGCAGATATTGGAGGGGGCAGAAAGAGCTAAAGGTGGCACCAGGGTACAGTGGCAGAGGGTTTGTGGGGTCAGTAATACCCGGCTATCACACTCATTACAGCTGTCAGACAGTGCCATCATAAATGGCAGCATTTGTCTGCAGTTTGCACACAACAGTTTCCAAGACACCACTTATCTCCTTAGCACTTAGACAATAAATGAATATCTTAGAGGCTGCAGTGTGGGAGTTGCTGGCAGGTATTACCTCCGGACCACACATATTGCACGTATGATACCACCGCCTGAGTAGCACACTGAGCATGGGCAGGAAAGTCCTAAGGACAATTCCTTTAACAGGAGTGCTGCTGTGTGATTTGCGCAGCACGAGGTATTTCCTCAGCTGCCTGAGATGGCTTCCTGAGAAGCAGTGGCATTCACAAGGAACAGGACGGATGTCACAGGGAGATACATGAATAGATTTACAGGTGAGTGAAAGTATCAGTGTCCTTAGCTGGCTGCCGGATAAAGCGATGTACACGTAGACTTGCGAGCACCGTAAATACCCGTGCTGCATGCAGGCACCCTCCTGTCCTTTCCAGGCTATAGAGTCTCTTCCTCCCTCAGCACTGCATGAGTACTAATGATTTAAGCTGTGGATACTCCTGTGAAGTAGGTAATGAACTCCATTTCACAGAGGAAGACACCAAAGCTGCAAATTTTGTGCCACACCCAACCCCGCAAAGAAAGCACGGGGCAGTCTCGAATGAAACCAGCTACCGAGAAAGTCTTCTATGACAAGAATATCCTTTGTTACGGTCACTGCAATGCAAGCTCAGCAGGTGCCATTTTAAATTCAGTATCTCGGCCCTCCACTTTTCTTTTAAAATAAATGAAAACACTCACTGGCAGTAGTAAACTGCTTGCCAGACTTAGGAATTCTTTAGCTTACATTATCTTTAGCACATTTAAGTGCCAAAAAAAAAAAACACACTGAGGAAATGTGTAGTTAGTCATGCTTGTAAAAATGTCAACGCTGTCAAAAATATTTGTGCAAAAATCATAAACAAAATCTGCTGCCATGAGAAGATATTTGGTTCTCAATTATGGGACAAAACGACTTCTTTTTCATGAAGCCTTAAAAAAAAAGAAAGACAGCTAACTCTGTGATGGAAATATTGGCACAATCTTGACTCAGCTGCTTCCCTGGGGTAAAAAAGTTGCTCCCAGAAAGAATAGGATTATAATCTTCACAGAGTACCTTAAAAATCCAGCTAGTATGCCAGGCTAGCTTAACAGGTTCCTAATAGGATGTGCAATCCTGCACCTCTAAGTATGTTTAGAAGGGTTCAGGTACTTAAAGGCAAGAGAGGGTTGGTTAGTAGTCCTTTAATTGGCATTTTTGAGTCGGTGTCTTGAATTGCAACTCTCAGATTTGCACACTTGCTTACAGAGGCTGGATAAGCATATTTTATAACCTGAAAAAATAAACAAAAGCAGTAGGTCACCAGACCAAATCACGCAGGTCAGTGGAGAGGAATACCTATAGCTATCTTGAGGTTTGTGTTCGCTGACCTGTAGGAACAGTTGGTGGTCCCACTCCATTTCTGAAGGACAGATGTCCCCACCCACACACTGACACAGGTGGCAATGCTGTGGTCAGAAGACCTTGTGGGCACATTCCAGCAATGAACTCCCACAGAGGGGGTTCACTGGGGCCAGGTACACTGGCAGGGCTTTTGGAGAAGTTGTCTTCTCTTCCCCCTCTCCTCTTTGCAACTGCATAAAAACAGACTGACACTCTTACAACATGTGGCTAATTCGGAAATCCTAAGTGATAGTAAAGTCAGAGGGAGTGGAAGCAAGCATTTGATGGTATGGCCATTTGGGGACTTAATTTCCAAGCCATATAGTGAGTGCAGACATTGCTATCTTGTCAGAACAGAATAATGTACTTTTGTGCATGGCTGTGAAGTGTAAGGCTCACCAAACCAATAGCAAAACTAACAGAAAGCCAAGGTGTTTGAGAAATTTTTTATGATAAGCGTCGTGAAATACTGAAACAAGTTGCCCAGAGAGGTGGTAGAGCTGTGAGCAATCTGATAAAGTTGAATATGTCCCTGCTCGCTGCAGGGGGCTTGGACTAGATGATCTTTAAAGGTCCTTCCAACTCAAAACATTCTATGATTCTGTGATTCTACAATTTCTTTTGCCTTGAACTGCAAATACAGCTTGTTAAAACTAGTGTCCAACTGTACAGATATGGTTCTATTCAGCAATATCAGGTTTCCCAAGAGTCTGAGAAATGACATTGATAGGTCTGCCACAAACATGGCACAAAACAAGTTATTAGCAAGAAGCAAATTCCAAAAAAAGGCTGCAGCAACTGAAGCAACATTTCCTCCTGAGTTCTGCAGTTCCAAAGCCTCTTACAGAAATGGTTTCCCACCCCTTAATATCCCCAGGAGTTGCAATGTCCCTGACAAGTTATATTGTAAATCTAAAAGATTTCTTGAAACAGAACAAAGATTCATAAAATTCATCTTTTATTACTCTGTTTTATGTCTCTCTCTTGTTATCTTCCCTCCTTTTAGAATTTCAGATTACTGTTTGAAAAGGTAAGGGAAAAAAATCTTATATTAATACTCACTGGGTTTATTCATAGAGGTTTATGTTATCCTATTTGATAATTGAAAATATCTGCATGGAATCGAGATACAATCAAAACTCAAGAAAAAAGTAACACTTTTCACATCACAAGAGGGATAAAATCTGAAGCAGAAAAATGTGACATTAAATGAACAAAGGCCATGTTATGCTGGCTCATTTCAATCACGTCTACCTTCATTTCTCCAAACTACTGAGAGAGTCCTGGTACCTCTTTCTTGCTATCACCATGAAAACAAGTTTTTTACTGGAAGAAAAAAACGTGAGGCTTTCTTATGCACTATCTTTAATGCTTACTCTTAAATCAGGATTTCTGAAATGTTCCATGCTTCCTGAATAAAAAAAGAAAAGAGGTAGAATAAGAACAGGATAGCTTTGTGCCACCTGTTTCTGGTTTGTCTTGTGAAAAAAAAAGGACATTGTTTGAACGATAAATAAGAGCAGATTTGTTAGTGTTCAGGGAGTGTGAGAACTGGGGGGAAGGTAGATCAGAAATAAATGGGTTAAAGAAAAATAGTCTTCTAAGCAGGAGGGAAAAAATATTGCCTGGAGATGTTGAAATGTTAAGTAACACAAGCAGTATTCTGTGGCCTTCCATGTACAAAGGGCAGCAGGAAAATGCAAGATGCTCTCTATCCTCAGACAGGGAGAGGGAGGCATTGAATATGCTGCCTGCTGATTAGGACATTCCTCCCACCAGTGAATCTGCCCATCCTCTGTGCCCCAGCAAGTGACCAGGAGAACACTTTGTCATCTGGCCAGCACAGGATGTGCGACTCCTGGAATAAGGCAGCAAGCTTATCTTGCTTTGAAATAACACCTGCTTTCTGGCCTGTTCCTAGAACAGTCCCAAAGCACGTTGCCAACAAGGGAGCCTCAAAAAGCATCAGAATTTTTTGGTTCTCTTGGGAAATGGGCTCTTCCAAGGCCATCTATTTCCAAGGTCCCTAAAGCACAAAGACAAGTAAAATAGGTTCATTTACGCAACAAGCAATGAGAAGTTTGATTCAGCCTTGTTGAAAGCATCATCAAAATTCAACCTAAGAGTGATAAACTGTCAAGGTTTGTTTTCTACAGATAAGCTTTCAGCTCATTGTCCTCAGGCTGTTGAGAGACACAAGAGGGAAGTGGATATCCTCAGCAATCTGAGGATATCACAAATACTTCTACAAAACCTTACTTTCTCCAGTTAATTTTTTTCTGTCATCCTGAAAACCTCAGATCTTCCTTTCTTTACTGCTAACATTTTAGGTTCTAGAAATTGTGTCCTCTCTGCTGGGCTGGAGCACAGTACAGTATCACAAACATTATAATCAGTTCACATTGATGCAAAGAATGAACAGAGAAGATGTGTGAGATAGGATAATGTGGGTTCGTTTCCTGATAGGAAGGGTCACAGTCATCTCCTTAGTCTGTCTAATATCCTGGTGAGCCCAGAAGTAAAGCTCTTGCCCTCTTCTTATCCATTCTTCCATTGTTACCCCACTTCCAGCCAAGATACAAGACTAGGTGCCTGGAGATACATTCAGTCTGTGTGGCTGATTTGAGTCCTCTTAATGCAGTTCTTCCAGTGCAGTCCTGTGCTACTGCTAAATGTAGTTGTTTGACTCTTTCCTGATCCCGTCAGCAGCTCTGAGAAGATGATGAGGGAGTCTGTGAGACAACAGTATGTAACTTTGCACTTGGCTGTGTAACTGTCCAAGTAGATACAGAGATGCCTATATCTAAGGCTAAGGTTGAACTCTAAGCAGAGGAATTAAAATCTAAAAATAAAATACTACCGTTTTGTGACAGTGTTACAGCCTGCCTCTTTGGGAAATCTTGAATCTCTGCTTTGCAGCATCTCTACTCCATCATCTGGTTTGCTACCTTTAGTTTATGTAAAGCACCATGACATTAGACTTCTACAAAATGTAGACATCTGCATCAAAGCACTTTGTCTTCGTCTTTTCTTACTTGCAAGTCATGTGACCTATGGTAGCTGTCTAATTCAAGATGAGTCAAATTACTTCTGGGAAGTGCTTAAATCTTTCCATTGACTCTAACAGGGCAAAAGGAGAGGTGAACTAGTTAGGATGTTTGCACAGTAGATACCTTAATTTCAGTCATTCATATACAAATTTAAATTACTTAACCCCATCATAAGTGTCTCCATGCATTTTAAAAAAAACCATTAAAACTGTACCTTCACATATGGGACAAATACCTAAGGTAAGATGATGAGAGAAAGGTGTGCAAATTTTCTGCAAACAGGTTCAAGCCCACTTCTGTAACAGTTCAGGATGAAAATGAGCCTCAGAACAAAATGCAGAGATTTCTTGTTTGGCGTAGCTTTCCCACAGTAAATAATAGATACAAAATTAGCTAGTGAGGGAGGAAGGGAAAAAAACACAGATCATTTGCTTTCACTTGCAAAGCTTTTAAAGCATCCAGAACAATATAAATCCTGAGACAGACAGAGACTGTCCTCTACAGATGGGCACTGGGCATCTGCAACAAAACACAGTCATGACCCTACATATAAGTTTCTGTGAAGGGCCATTAGATGGGAGACAGCTCATTGTGTGCACATGTGTTTGGATGAGAAAAATGAGTCACTCCCAACTCTGGATCAAGCAGGTGATGTAAAGGATTGGCAGGGAGGATGATGCAGACAAAGGCTCTGCTTTCTGAAAAGCACTGAGTCACATCCTAGGAAAAAGTGTAAAAAAAAAGAAAGTGTAACTGGGTGCAGTGATATCAGTTGAGAGTTGGGAGCAAGGATGAACACATCTACTCTGCTACAGAGGATGCACACCTGTATAAACCAAGCAGCCTAGACTATGTTTTGCAGTGGCTTCTGTAAGACCTTAGGATTGAAACTTTCTGCCCATTCAACAGCAGTTTCACGAGGAATAGGGGTTTTTTTGTGATTTCCCATGTCAGCAAAATATACAACTTCTCTGGAATGACAAATTCTTCATTGCAGAAACCCAGTCACAGGGCTGGGAAGAAGTGGCCTGCTCAAAAGGAGAATCAGATTCACCATCCTTTCAAAGTTTTGTTCTCCTTAGCAATATTTCTGAGTTGGTCTTAGTGAAAGGGTAACCAGCAGATGGGCCATTGCATTTGTAATGTAAGAGATGGACTGAGCAATGTTTTGAACCTTCTAGGACCTAAAAAGCTATGAATACAGTGAATTCTTAATTCCCCTGCTGTGTTTTACCCAGGTTTTAGAGTAGCAGGAATGCAAGCAAGTTTTTAGCTCTAGGATATGGGCCTTAGTGGATCTGGGCTGCCTTCATGTTGAGCTGCCCAGGTATCCTGCTTTCCTTCCCGGTTCCTTTATCATCCTTACATCCCAGAACCCCTCTACTTAGTATGGATAGTGGAGATTAAGACTATTCAATTTACTGACAGATTTACTGCCGATTTTACTGACCACTGGCCATTCACAAGAAGGAAAAAAAAGTGGAAACGTCTAAGCTAGAGCAGGAAGATAGCTACCAGCTTTATCATTACCTTCTCTGATGTGACAAGGCAATCAGCTCCAGTTTGCCCTTCAGGGTACCAGCTTCTGATACGAATAACAGATTCAGAAATCTGATTTCTGACATTGGGACCCCTCAAGTGAGGCAACGTGTCTACTCTTTAAGACACAGCCAGGATAATGCTGTGGGGCAGCTCCTGTATTGCTTTACAAGCCTCTTTCCCTATACACATATAACAATCGGTACCTCTGAGGAGTAGAAGTCACCAGGAGGATGAATACAAATTGAGTTAAATATTAAACTGAGAAGTGATGTTCAAGCAGCACAAAGTGACTTAGTTCTATTTTAAATTTTGGAGCATCCAAGTCCTATTTCCTCAAATCTCTACTCACTTTTAGCTAATGCATTGCAAGGCCCTCAGAAGACCTTGTTGCTTTGCATCTGCCTTTGCTCTGCTTCTGTGAAAGCAATTCTGGAAAACAGATGTGAGTAAGGGAGATTTGTGTAGATTTGAGGATTACCACTCTTGACGCTTTTTTGGAAGTTCAAATTAATATTTGTCACTCAAGCCCCAGTTTTGGTAAGAAACATGGGCCAGTTTTGGGACACGACAAATTTTTGCTGGGCTTTCACAGCTGGCCTTTGAAACCTTCTGGAGGGACCAGGCTAAAGCCCAAGACCAGAGCGACACATGAGACAATTAACACGTTAGATCTCCCCATCCCCCCATGAACTTTTGTCGGCCTCTCCTCTTCCTGAAAGAAAGGGGAAAAAACATCCTTTTTGTAGTGGCTGCTTATTATATAAAGCAAATGAAGAGTGAAGGGAGGGAGCAAAGAGATGGCACAGAGCCTGATAAGTGCACCCTTAAATCTATAATTAAAACCAAAGACAAGTTCCCAATATAGCCAATTCAGTTATATAAGATCTTACAAAAGCTTCACACTGTTTGCTAGGTTTTGCTTTATTACTGTTCCCTCTCCTCGGAGTTCACTTCAGGTCAGTAGTGGATGAGGTATTGCAGTGAGAGTTTATGGCAGGGTAGAAATCTAACAGTGCCCTGTTTGTAAAGATATGCAAGTGCACACCCAGAGGGAAAAAATAATCACTGGCTCTACTTGAAAGACAGAAAGTTAATGGTCACTTTGGAGCTGAGTTTAGACCACCTCTAGCTCCTGAAGTTGATTGCTAGTTTCTAAGAAACTGTTTTAAATTATGTCCAGAGAGTCAGTAAAAGGCTTTTCCTCACCCATTGGTCAGAGAAAAATAGCAAAACTACACGTAAAACAAGAAATCTATCTGGATGTGGCTTTCCTAGCCAGCTAGTCTTAAGCCATGAGGATACAGAAGCATTCCCAGAAAGCCTGTGGCAAGTCTATACCTCATTTCTTCATGCCTACTAAAAGCAGTCTGCAGGAAAACACAGGTTCAGCCAGCATTTTTGTAAGTGTAGGCAGCTCACTGTTCTGTGCAACTGTACTGGGAGTCACTATTTCCACGTGGGAGTTGGAAGATGTATCAGAACCACTACATTAAACAGTATGCAAGCTAGGTTTTAGAAATATAAATAAAAAGCAGTTATTGTAATGATAAAACTCTTCACTGCTGCATTCTCCTCTTGCATTCTTTGCTGCAGGGGTAGACAGTAGCATTCCTAGAAGAAACAGTTTTGTAGGGCCATGCAGATATCAAATTGTCCCTCCATACTAAAAAAGACCCAAAACACTAAGAACATAATATTTAAACACAGTAAATCACTCAGCAGCAAGCAGCCCTGCACAAACATCCGTGTATTTCTGAGGTACCAGATTTCAAAGATAAGGAGAATGTGGATGCCAGGGGAAGGAAACCCAATCGTCTTCTCCACTTTCTGGTTAAGCAAGTCACAAAGTGCAAGCATGTGCAACATGTACAAGTTACAATTTCATCACTTAATGTAATTTACTGAAGTCCCATATCCCAGAGTGGTAAAAGTCCTCAAGAAGAACTTGCCCAGAAGAAGCTGACAATTGCTGAGTGTAGCTCTGGCATTCACAGAATGAAATAACGTCATGTTCTAAACCTCAATTACATCTAGATTAATTTGTCCCAAAAAAAAAGTAGAAGAAGGAGAAAATAGAACACTTTGAAAAAGATTCCTAAAATACTGCTCTTTTTTCCCAGTGACAATCAGAAACGTTACCATTTTTGAACCAACATGGTAGGTAGCGGAAAAATCAGAAGAATTATTTGCATAAAAGTTTGTGAAATCTATGACCATTTCTTCTCTGCAAGGTAGAATCTCAATGAAACTTACCTTTTAAGAATTAGGAGGCCACATTGGTTTAAAGGATATGGTAATTGCTTGAACTCTGCTTGAACTCTGTTGTCTCTTTTGAGCCATGACTGTTCCCAGCTTGTAAATATATGAAAAAGTATGAAGGAAATCACCATGGGCAAAATTGTGTTGCTGATGTAGTATACTCAATATACTATATCTGGATTCTGTTTCAGTTTTTCCTGCATGCCACCGTAAGAGGATTTTTGTGATTGATATCCGTCAATGTCAGGCACAAAAATGTTTATCCGAAGAGTATTGTCAAATTGCACTGGTTTGAGGGCTGGAGCTCGGCTCTGAGAGGACCTGTACAGGAGAGCTGTGGGAAAAAGAGACTCAGGATCCTAGTTTCCTGTGTACCCTCTGGCCTTCATGGCAGTGCAGGTGCTAGCAGAGCTCCAGCCTCTGGCTGACAGTAGCACAAGGCCCTTCAAAGGCAGATTGGTCTTTCCAGCGTAATGACTCCACACTTGTCATGTAAAACACGGGCAGACCTGGTGATGTGCGTGAGGGATGCTACTTAACCTTTCAAAAGCCTATGCAGAGTGCAGAGACACACTGGCTCCCAAAGGGCATCTACGCACAACATAAATACAGGGTTTCCACAAAGTTTTGTGAAGGCATGACAGATGTACAGGGCATACATTAGAAATGGATGCGTTGAGTTTCATTTGCGTGTAATATCAGCCCAGACTATCTACTGACACCAACTGAACTGAGAACCACCATCAAGTAACTGTCTGCAAGAAGGTTGACATCTCTATATTAAAAGGGAGGACTGACACTGAAAATGAAGGCTCATGTTTTTACTATTTTCATCATAAGAGTGTGTCATGAGCTGTTTTGTTTTCTGAGTGAAGACAATGATCAGACAAGCTTTTGTGATGCCATCACAGAATGACAGAGCGGTTGACATTGGAAGGGACTTCCAGAAGTCTTCTTATCCAAACCCCTGCTCAAGAAGGGACTCTAGAGCAGAACCATGTCAGAACAGCTTTTGAATATGTCATATATACATATTTTTAATATCTCCTTGTCTATAAATCCGTGTAGTTTTGAAGCTGTATATTCAATACAATAACTAGTGGCAGTAAGCAGGCATTATTCATTTACCAGGTAATGTTTTCAGATAAAAGACATTTTTCACCTGGGGAAATAAGAGCAAAATGGATACAACACAGACTTTTAACACTATACTGTAGCACTTCTCTCTTTGGAAGGGCATCACACAAGAACTTCTATAAGCGTTCTAAGTGAGAAACACTCACAACAGTTCCATGTACACCAACCCTTCTCTTGTCTCTATCTAGAATGTTTAAATAATTTCCATCAGTGTACTGCCATCTTTCACATGTTCTTATACACAGAAGCTCCGGAAAAAGTACATCTGGCAACTTTTTCACAGGCAAAAGATGGTCAACATGATCTGTACAAATCTCATGAAGAAGAATCAATGTCTGTGCCAGACTTACATTGCTTTCTCATGTGATATCTACTCTAACTGAGATCATTGGGAAAAAAATCATTTGATGGCTCGAAGTGTCTGTTAGTTTTGTGGTGGTTTTTACCTAATCGAGTCAAGGTAATCAGGCTTGAGCTCTAAAAGCTAATCAAGTTCTGGGTGGAATTGACTTGAATACAGGATTCCATTTCCTTGAACACATTTGATAATCATTACAGTCTATCAGCTTGGTAAAATAACCTCATTGTGTCAATGCTAGCACTAATCGACTCACTTTCCAAGGCTCAGATAATCTAACAATTATTTTATTCTTGATACTTGTTTCAAAACTAATTTGCACTGTCTCATAGATTTTCAGTTTCGGGTGTTGTGCCTTCCCCTCCCTTAATATGCTGAAAAGTGAGTTTCAGTTCACAGTGCTGAGCTGACATCTTTTAATTTCCTTTTTTTTATGTTTTACATCATGAAACAGTACAAATGATTTCAAGGGACCATTCAAATAAGGTAAATAACTTGTATATGACAGATTTTAGGTACCGTGCCAGATGATGTTATTAAACAATCTTTGATTTTTCGGTACAGTAGCAGCCTTTCTGAATTAAGTCACCTGTTAACATACCTTTTTCTTGCTTATCCTCTGTTTTGATTTCTCCAAATCTTCCACTTTTCTTTTATTTTCATCTCTGAGGTTTTCACTTTAGATAGACCAACTGATAAAGGAAATACCAAGTGGAGTTTTGCTTTCTGTTCATGCTATTTTCGGCCCTTAATTTTTTCAAGACACTTTCCAGTTATCATTAAAATCCACCCCGGAATGTACATGTTTAAACTTATCGTTAATAATAGTGAAACAAGAGATCACTATGGAAAAGATAAAGTTCAAAGCCTTTCTCAGTTTCTTTGCTGTTCTTTTTCAGATGTGTAACTTGCAGTAAAACTGTCCATGGTTTTCAAGATTTTTCCTGTTCCACCATTGGGAGATGTAACGTCTAGCAGAGAACCTGCCTCACAGTGCAGTTTCTATGCATGTTTTGCTCTGAAGACTTCAAATTCCTCTTTGGTGACTTTTTTCAAAAACACTGTGATAAAGTGTCTGGATGAAAATAAACTCATCACCAAAATAAGTAGTAAGTAAATGGTTTCTCTTAAATAAACAAATTACAAATGTTTTTATCATAAACTCCTTTCTACCACCAGTGCTGTGCACTCTTTTAGAACTGATTTTTAATTTCTGTACACTTACGAAGATAGCTATGAACAAATACTTCAACAGTGCTCCTGCACATAGCATGCTTTTGGAAATAGGCTGGAGAGAAGAGCTACTTATTTTGTCCTGCCCCTCAGCTGTGACAAGAAAGAAAAAGAAAACTCAGTCCAATCTTTGAAGCAAATCAAATCCATGGGAAAAAAAAAAAGTAGTGATCCCCTTCTTGTCTTCTTTCTGGCAAAACTATGACAGATGAGATCAAGGGCAGTAGGAAAGATTTTTTCTCAGTGCGTCACAATTACTCACTCTTCCTGCTTGTGGAGATAAAACAGAAAATACAATGATGGATCCTAGTCAGATCTGTACTTAAGCATGGAAACTGCTTCTTTCCATTGACTGTACAAAGAACCAGGGTTTGTCAGTAATAGCCTGAATCACAAGATTTTGGATGTGATAATAGTCAGAAAGTCTACAGTGGGCTCTCCAGGTATTCAGCTGGAGTCTAAAAATGGGGAAAATAAGGGAGACAGAGCACCATAAATTCAGAGGGCAGATATTTTTCTATTCTAAGTCTTCAAATATACCTTAAATCTATGCTATGAATGTAGTATTTTGATTCCTTCTTCTGCTGTGTGTAATGCGGCACCTTCTGAAACCACTTGCTAGATTACACAACATCTAAATGCAGGATAGGATTATGGCACCTGTCTGCTGTTTTATCATTTCATTTGCAGGCAGTTGGTGCTCTTATCTGCTCATATACTGTCAAAAATGTGTGTTTTCTGTGTCCCACAGAACTTGTGCAATGGGAGCGAGTTCCTCCCTAGAACCCATCTCTTACACTACAGATGTTTGAGCTTTCCAGTCTTCTGGTAGCAGGCAGACATATATTATTGGTAGTGCCAGCAACTGTTCTCGTGTCTTAGCCCAATGTGGAAATAATTGCTCAGGGGTCCTGTAAATAACAGCTCTTTGGTATCAATTTCAAAAAAAAAAAAAAAAAAAAGCCCCATGGTACACAATAAACTGGCAGTAATTTCCACATTGCTTCAGACAGTATCCCATTCATTGCTTGACAGATTCATTTTTATTCAGATTTCTACTTCTCCTTTAACTCTCCTGTTGCAGGTAGACAATAGAATTTAACTGTTTGTGTCCATTGCCCAAGGCTTTATTTATTGCCAAACTGTTTCAGGAGGATATCTAAGAAAAAGCACAGACTGGTACTCAGGGCTCTCTGCCTCACAGAGAGCACAGAAATTTGGGCAGGGGGGAAGAAAAAAACTAAGAAGACCTGTTAGTAGTTATGAAGCCCACTTCATGCACAGGAGACTAATTTTTTAAAAATGCATCTGTCTGACTCAGCTCAGGGACGGAGTGCAGCAAATAATGAGATTGGTGAGGAAGCACTACAGTTCTGATCAAAACTGCATCCTAGTTTAGTCCATTTAAAAAATGTTCCCAAAGTGATTTTAAGTAATGCAAATTATGTCAGAGAATGGAAAATACTCATACCTTAATCCACAGTTCTGTTAGTTGCACAGAATCTATCCCCTGCAATCTCTCTAACAAGCCCTTGGTCAGCTTGCACATGTAACAACATGTTCGGGTTTTTGGGGACAGAGACAGGGCAAAAGCAAGTTTTGGAGAGTGGCACTAGTTGTGCTATGAGCTTTGTGTGGTACAAAAGCAGTTTCTCTGAAGACTGATGGTTTGTACATAGGGAGGCTGTGAGGAAATCAAAGGCAACGTTAGGTCTTTGTCAATTAGAATGAACCCCTCTTTCCTGCTGTCATAAAATCAATGTATTCCCTTTATGCTTGCCCTGACAACTATGCCGTAATCAACTTCTAGGGGAAGCAATAACCAAGTATTACATGAAGATAGTGGTCATGCCTAGCGGAATTGTTCTCTCCAGATACAAACGTTTGTCATAGGTTTCCAAGGTTTGTTTTTTTTTGCTCCCCACAGCAACTGAGATGCAGGTGTGCTTCTCAGAAAAATTCCTGCCTAGGATATCTGCAGCGTGCAGTAGTGTCTGTACAGGAACAGATGATCCTCATGCTTGTGTCAGCAGACCTGCGTGGCTGGGCAAAATTAGTTTTCAGAGCAACAATTCTGAGGTGCCATCTGCAAAGCACAAGAATGCATCATACCATGAGAGTACAAAATATATGCATCTTCATCCAAGATGCTGGCCTATCTCCCCCTGCCATATGTTCCAACTGCTAAGCTAAGTTCCCATTTCTGAGTATGTGCCAAACAACAAAAACAGCACAACCCCTTGTGTTATATCCAGTAACACAGGGCTACTGGATCTTCAACTGATCATGATTCAGCAGCTGAAAATTCAAATGAAGATGTAATATTCATGGCTGATAGTGAAAAGTGAAGAAAATTAAAAAGGAAGGAGCAGAAAAAAGTAACCTGAGATAGGCTTCATCTTTCACTTTTCTTTTTTTTCTGTGTTAGACTCCTGTGTCTCGCATAGAGGGAAGGAACTCATGAAGGGATTAAAGAAAGAGGATAAACTCAGCATCAAGTAAGGGATAAGTACTGAAAGATTGTTGAAATTAAACATGATAAAATTCACCGTTGATTCATTATTGAAAATTTCAGAATGAAATTGATAGAATTCAACAGAAATTCAGGTAATTATCATCCAAAATTGTTATAGATTACATCAGAGAAATAGATGTTCCACGAAATTTTAAAGGTGACATAAATAATCTAATGGAGAATTACAGCTGCAGTAGCACACTGTACTACTTTTGAAATGTTTCACTGTGTTCAGAATGACCAGATCTGAACTCCATGTTTTCAAACCAGAAAAGATAAAAGTAAACCAAAGGTACCTATTCCAAAGACTGCTGGGGAATTAATGTTGAATCTCAATCACATTTTACCTAAATTCAATAGTGTGGGGTTACACTTTCACTGGAATGAAGGTTTAACAAGCACAAGAAAGAACCTTGGAGCAATAATTAGATAATTACAGAAATGCCATCCCTTTAAGTACCACTGAGCTACTCCCGCAGGGGATTCACAGGAAGACCCTAGTACAAAATGGGTGGAAATCCAGCACCAGTGCTGAGAGATATCGGCCCCGGTTCTAAAAACACTTACTGACATAAAGAGTCTCACACAACGGAAGTTCAGGATGTGCTGATTTTACCTACGCTCCATCCTGCACATAAGAAATGCATATTCTCCTTTGCTGAAAAAATCCTGCCCTGGATACTGTCCTTACAGCTGCCTCATTTGCAAAGGAACAAAGGTTGCCTCACTTCACTAGAAAAGTGGGTAGCAGGATTCATCAAGCGAAAGAATTTGGGTGGTTAGGACCACTGGATGACATGAATATCAGCTCCAGTGAACCATCTTCTTCTTCACGCCAAACACAAAGAGAGCTGTAAGGGTATGGCGAGGTCAAACCAGAGAAGGAACAAATTCAGAAATATGGCTGCAGTTTGAGCCTTCTTGTGCTCTCCTCTGCTGCTGGCTGCTGTCATTGACATAGAGCAGTTGCTGGCCACCACCGGCAAGTGAGCAGGCTTCCAGCCAGCCCAGTTTATTTGCCTAGTGTCCAACGCATGACTATTCTGTGGGATCCTGAGCAGAATAGCTTGTTTCATGCACATCAGTCAGATCCAAATATAACATAAAACATTGTGTATGAAGCAGAACAACTTCTGTAATCATTTAGCTTTGATGAAATCTTTAGGAAAAATGTAAAGACCCAAGCAGGGGAAATCAGAGGCGCACTTTTCACCACAAATAAACCCACAAATTATATCACATGTTGTCAGCAGAAGTCATTTGCTTTGCAGTTCTTCTGTTTTTAATAAGTATTTTCCATCTCAGACACTGTATGTATAAATATTTTGTACCACAAATCCAAAAATATGTTTCAGTTGGACTTGGCAAGCATTTTATTTTCTCTCAAAGTGTCCTAGGAACATAAGCCATTTTAGCTCTGTTATCCTTACCTTAGAGCATCTCCAATATCTACATACTGGCTTGCATAATTCCCCAAGCCACACACTGGTGCTGCCTGGCAGGACTTAGAGCAGCAAGACAGGGTGTTGCACTGTGTTCATCTGCTCCATAGTGACTACTGTAAAATGGGGCAAATAAAGGCATTCACAGTAAAAAACGCTCAGTGAAGAAAAAGACAAGCAAACAGTAATCAGTTACATGCATGCGATACAAAGGATGTTATCAGAATTTCGGACATGTTTTATATATGTACACCTACTATTCTTAATCTTCTGTTATTAAGGTAATTATTCACTGGGCTCTAGATGGGATGCAGAAAATTCTATTTTTTTCTTTTTTTTTTTTTCTGAAGAGTGCCAGTTGTACATTGCTGCTTTCAGTGACTGAGTGATATGAAGCAGACTTTTCCCCTCGATCTCTGAAGAAAAAAATGCTGTTTTTTGAATGCATTTAGTGATGATGGTACAGAATCTCTTCCTTCAGCAGAAAACCCCTCACAATGGTGTGCCTGGCACCTCATTCCTCAACTGGCAGGCCTGAAGTCAACCAGAGCTTTTGTAGCATCTTCTTTAGTGACAGAAAGTCAGGTTTAGAAGGAGGCCATGACTCAGTGCACCACTTGAGCATGTACTTGACTTTTAAGCATGTCTGCACTCCTGTGTTTATTCAGTAACTGCTTGAGGCCAGGCCTACATTAGAGCTTGTGCGTACATTACATGGAAGATTGTTGGACTTGAGAATACGTTTCAATGCTTTGTGAAATAGGATCCACAGTGATTAGGAACCCAGAAAACATCCTGAGTATAACTAGATTCTGACTATTATATTTTACTTGGACGTAATTTGCTTGGGCACAGGACAGCAGTAAGTGGATTTGAACACAAACATATCCAAGGTGCTTCTTTGTTCTGATTTTTCTGAGGACAAGTACCCTGCATCTACACATTTTTCCCTTGACATAAACTTTCTAATGAGCGTCTAAGAGATATTAACTTTTAAATTTTAGGCATGAGACCACTGCTCCCAGAGATGTTCTTTATCTTTAAAAAGTCTCTAGAGAGATTGCTGAACTATTTTGGAAAGTGGATGATCACTCCACTTTATCCAGCTATACAACACTCACAAGAGGAACCTGTCTCCAGGTTCCCTACCACCATAGGCACAGCATTTATAATAATTTAAGAGATCTAGGAAGAAGAAATCAAACTAAAGGCCGATTTCCTTCCCAGCGTATTCAAATGGGCCAAGGGTTGAAGGCATTTGGCTTCATTGCACTATGGAATTTCCTAGGAAGAAATCACTGCTAGTGAGCAGCTCAGACAGAGGATTTGTTATCCAGCCTGCTACTAAGATCCCTTAAAAGAGCTCACCATTTTACTCTCTTTTTACTTATTTTTACTCTTTTTTTACTTATTTTTGAAACAACCTAGTTTACTTGCCTTACGAAATACCTGCATGAGAGCATTCATGTTACTGTGGGAACAATTTAGACAGATAAATGGCTTTCCTCAGTAAAATACAGAAAACAAACTCATATAAAAGCAAACGATCCTATTTTATGTAAACATCTCATGCATCCATGAGTATTTCCCAGGACACATTAGCACAGGGCAGGGACTGGTCATAACAGACTGATTGATCTGACTTAAAGATGGCATCTTCAGTACACACACAGGGCAGACCATGCCTGGGAAGAACTGTTCTTGCAAGCATATTACTGAAAATGCCTAAGTGACTGGACAAAAGTGACAGTATATGAAGCTAATGTCTTCCTTCCACTGATCTTTGCGATTTCAGGTCTGGCTTATGAGAAGGGTGAATGCTGAGGGAGATCCGAAGGGTTGGTCCTGCCCCAGGCAAACAGCAGGGAGTCCAGAGGTTTTCTTCCGGGTTTTGTTTCAGATTGATGTTGGTTTAGAAGCAGAGGTTGTGTCTCACCGGAATTTTTCACAGACAGGTACACCCTGTCAATTCACAAAATGGTACACCTGTAGGACTTGATTCTGATGTGCAAGAGGTCAATTTTGTGCTGTTTATTCAGGGCTATTATGCAGTAATGAAGCATCTTTTTTCTCTCCCACACCTACTTCTACTACTATGATCAGAAAATGAGTATTTCCTGTGGAAGAAATACTGAAGACGGTGCACCTAACTGTGGTTCCCGCACCGTCACAGCAGGTATGTGAGGGAGGAGGCTCCTTTAAAGGTCCCCTAATTCTTCAGTTCTCTAGGATTTTCAGCAATCATAAGAAATAAATCAAATTTGACATATTATTTTGGCTCATGAAATTAATTAACTGTAACATCTTTGTAACTAACAAATTAATTTACATATTTTAGAATGAAAAAAAGTATGCTGTGGTAATGATATAAAAAAAATCCAGACTCAAAATAAACCCTATTCAGATTTTAGACATGCAACAATTTCCCTAGGATTAATCCCAGTAAAGCTTCATGGTTTCCAGCTCAGTTTCTGTATTTCAAGATTGTCTCTCTGTTTTTTCTTGAACACACACACACACACACACACACACACACACACGCACACACACACACACACACACACACACACACTCATCTCAGTATTCCCTGGCATCTCTTATATAACCACTATGTACCCTTTCCTTCCCCCCTCCTCCCCCTTGCCTTTCTACTGGGTTCTCTTCTCTTTTTTCTTCCTTCTCTCTCTTGTTATCCTGCCTCCAGGACCTCATAGTTACTACTTCATGCCCAATCGCTCCTATTCAATCCTGTCTTCCTTTCTCTCTCTCCACTGGTAAGGAAAACTTACCAGAATGTGTATTCTCCAAGCACTCTTTTCATTTAAATGTGAAGAAGAGTCATCTGAGCCTCTCTTCTAGTGAAGAATTGGTCATTTGTCAGCTGAAAAAGTTTCTTATCCTTATGCACTTCTGAATAACCTGAGATTTTATTGTCTTATGTTTAGGTTGTAAAAACAAGCATTTTGTGGGAAAACAAAAGTGAAATGATATTCTTCTGTCTAATACAAGTCACAACCAAAGGTCTGAGTGCTTAAACGCCCTAGCTATGCTTTTGACCGTAAATTGCTTTCTAGTAACTAGTTTATCAGAGGAAGCAGAAAGTGACATTTCCCAAAATGTGCCAAAAGGCTGCCTTTGAATCCCACACTGCTTAACTTTCAGACACACTTTCCCCGATGCCGCAGACCAATCCCCTCCCACCCCGCTTACATGCATATTCAATGGACCATATGCTCGATCTCAAATATCTCCGGGCATTATGGATCCTATTCATCAAGAAGTGGCTTGTACACTCATGTGCAAGGGAAAAATGAAAAAAAATTAAAAAAAAAAAAGAGAGACCTTTTCAAAGAGCATTCAAGAGTTTTCTGAAAAAGAAATCCCAGTACACAGTGACCTGTACGTACCAGGCCGCCGTCCATTTTAAACTAAACCCACATGTTTCTGCCAAAACCACACACAGGCATTAAGAAATTCTCATTATTTCACCATAAAGGAGGCCTATAGAGAGATCTCATGAGGGATTTAATCAGGAGCTTATTGACAAACACAAATCTAGTGATCCCTTGGATTCCAAAGTGGTTTGTGGGGTGACAAGGCAGTCCCATCACCAACCCCCAGTACATGACAAAAGCAGAGACAGCTCCAAAGCCAACACACCAACTGCCTTGGGATCTGCCACGCAGCCAGATGCCGTGTTGGGAATTTTTCCCTGACACTGTGGCATATGGCCTTTGCATTGCCATTTGAAGAGCATGAGATGGACAGAAACAATCTGGAGAGGGTGGGAAATGGATGACATGTCAGCCTGGTGCTTAAGGTCATTTGGTTATTAGGTAATGCTTAAATGCATCTTTGGCCTTAAGGTGAAGAAAAATCTCGACCCAAAGCAAGCCCTGATGTAACTGTATTAGTTGCAATGCAGGTAGTGTGGGGAATAATTTATCAACTTCTTTGTTTAGATTTGTTGTTTTTTTTAAAAAAAACCTTTTTTTTTTCCCCCTTACATGCTGTCAGAGAAACACAGGAACAATTCAGTATTATGTTTAAATAGAAATTATGCTACTGTGTAATCACACTTGTTTCTCAAAGCTGTGGTACTTTGTTCACTGCCTTGTTAAGCCAGGATAAACTAGTCTCTGCAGGTCGGTCACCTACTGCAAGCAGTCCAAGTAAAACTAACAGGATTCCATGTGTGGATGACGTACAAGTGCTTGAAGATGTCAGATCCATCTCTTGCTCCTTCACTAAGAGTTATCTGACATTATACCACTGCACTGCTTTTTTCCAGAGCATGAAGAAGGCAATGCACAAGCAGCAGACAAGCGGCAAAGATTGCAACTGCCACTGGGAGAAGGCGAGGAGACAGGAGGTCCAGAGGAGGAGGGGACCACAAGTCAAGGAAATGTCAGAGAGCAGAGGAACATATGCACAGCAGGAAGACAATAGAAAAGAACAGGAATGTAAATAGCACTATAGGATGTTTGGGACACTTTTGGTTATTTAAAAAAGAAAGCTAAATCTCAGGAAAAGAATATAAATTTTCCTGAGTAAGAAGCAGTGAAGAGGCACACCAGTGCTGAAGGCAATCCCAGAAGGCACGATGTATGGGAGTTTCAACAGCAGCAGTGTGCCATATTGACTTTCTTTCAACCTGTTAAGAGAGCTTGTTCTGATGGTTGTGAAAAATAGTTCAAGTAGTACGAGGCTAAACAGCCCCAGACGTGACAACTTCCTTCTTCCATTCTCCTCGTGCACCCATCACACACATACACAGAGCCACACCTGGCTTTTGCACCCACACAGCCTCCCTACATGGGTCAGCACATGAGCCACCTGTGAGCCACCCAAGAGGCAGGAAACACTCTGCTCCTGATGCTGCAGCTGCTCAGCAAACTCTGGAGCTTGGAGAATCATAATCACCACGTATGTATCAATCCAGCTCGCTTACACAGCAAGTAGGGACCCACCCAGCTAGCTATTCCTGACTAAGCCTTTCTTGTGAAAGGAGGGATGGAGGAAGGTCATGCTTTTGCACCAGCTATTCCCAACATCATTTGCACAAAATCTCTCTCTCTCTCTGAATGGAGTGGATTCTCCTAAAGCCGATCAAGAAAATGATGCTCTTTTCTGTCCTGCTGTCCCCTGCATACCTTCAACATTTGTGTCTCATGTCTGTTTTTTTTCCACTGCAAGCAAGATTTCTCTCAGTGATAGCGATGAGCTGGGAAAAAAAAAGAAGAAATAAGGTGAGAAAAATAAAAATAAGTGAAAAGAAAGAATTACATTTTTCACTTCACGCATGCACTGCTTGAACTACAATATTTGTACTTAGGAATCCTGAATAAGTGCTTGACCTTTTCATTGTTTCTTCATTTGTTTTTCTCTCAGTTCCACTTCCCACTCTCTAGGCTACTGCATCTATTTAGATGGTTGTTTTTCAGCCTGTTTCTCCTTGCTTTGTTGAATTCTGACTCTGCTATCAGATGTTTGTGCAAAAGCTCTTACTGTCAGCAGGACTCTGACATAGATTTGGGTTCATGAATGTCTCTGTCTTCAGTAGGGTCCTTGACTTTATTTTGAAAAAGAAAAAGCCCTAATATAATAATATGTTTTAATTAAACCATGCACAAGTCCTTTGGCAAACACAAGGGAAATCCTACCCTATCTCCACAGCAGTGCTGTATTAAACCAGAGAGCATCTTTTCATACCTGTGGCTTTAATGACAAGAGTCATGAGACATATACAATATCATTTAAAACCTGCACGGCTTATACTTTCACCCTGAGTGGCTCCTTGTTACGGGGCTTAGAATGGATTAGTTTCATCTTAAAAAAGAAGATAGAAAGATAACTCCTCGAGTGTGCTGAATGAGGTACTGTGAGCTTGTTGTGATAAGAACCTGGTGTTAGTTGATTGACATCCAACATCATGGTTTTATTTATAGCATATCAAGCACAACAACGATGACATGGATGCAGATTGTCAAAGGAAGTCAGTTCCCAAAGAGATAGCTAAATACTGAAGGGCCACATTTTCAGATATGCTTGAGACTTCAACCTTCTCTCTCTTGTTGCCTTTAGTCTAGGATATCTGGCCTTTCAAAAGATGCACCATGTTACTCTTATAGCTTCATTTCTCAGAGTCTCAAGGAGAGAGACCCATCTCTGAGGATTTTTCGCCTTTCCCTGTAAAAATATAAATGGCACCCAAGATGCTTGTACTTTCAGCTCTGCGTGTGAGTTGGAGCTGTGAGCCCACCTGTGGGCTTAGATCAGATCCATAGCAGTCAGCCAGTGGTGGGAGCACCCAGAGGCAGAACCTTCAGGATTTTTTTTGCAGGAACTGGAAGTGACCATCCTACTGAGCAAAGGGGATCAGGCTACAGGGAAGACTCAAAATTAATCTGTAATTTGGATCACCTCCCTTCTTCCTTCTTTTACTTCCAGGTCAAGTTGCGATCCTGTTCAGCAGCTCAGTCCTAATTCAGCCAGTACAGACAGAGGCTGCTTTCTTGGCTCCCTCTGAACATCTGCCTGCAGGTGCATTACAGAAGCTGGACGAAACTTAGAAGAAAAATCTTTTAGCTGCGATTTCATTTGTTCTGTCATTTTATGAGTGTGGAGGAGGAAATGGCAATTTTTTTGGCTCTAAAGGCTGCTTTTTACCTTATTACCTGGGTATTGCATTGTAACATTCACTCATGTTAAAAAACCTTATTCAAAAATTTCAGAAAGAACAGAGGTTCCTCACCTAAAACAAAGCCGTCCCTGGGCACATCTTTATGATTTTTTTCAAGCTAACTTAGAGTTTGATGACAGTGTAGAACCAAGGTAATACATGAATCTGCCATTTCAGTATATATTTCTAATACTTTCAGAAATAGGAAAAATAAATTCAACTGAAACCAGAAGGACTACGCTTACAAAGAACTAATGAAATCCGCTCTGCAAGATAACTCTAACTCGTTGTTAAGACAACTCCATTGATTGCTGTTGACTTATGTGAGGAGTTAACACGCTCCACTAAATCATAAGCAGTCAGAAGATAACCAGGTAAAAACGCATATTTTCATAATACCCTCTGAAGTCTTCTTAAAAAGTCTCTGCTTTAATCCTTTGTTTGTTTGTTTTCAAACGTACACTTATAAATTAAAACAGGAGATTTGTACTTGGCAGTCTAGGTCCTTGCTGTTCTGCGCCTCAGCTTCGCAGTTTGGTTTTGCCCAAATAGTAGCAAATGAAGTCTATATACTGAACAACTCATGCTGAAGGAGAAGCAGCTGCTCACTGACACTGCTCTCCTCAGCACACAAATCTTGCACTTTCGCAGAAAGAGAACAAATACTTGCAGAAAATACACATGGAGTTTGCTGCTCAAGGGGTATAAGATTAGGTCTAGTGTATTGACTAGGGAAATAGCCTGCAGGCCTTAGGCCAGCGAGGATGCTTGCCAGTGACTTCATTAGAGCTTTTGCCTATGAAAGGGCTGCCTGTTTGGATCCTGGAAACTCGCATCAATACGTCATTTTGTGTGACTAAAGTAAGCAGAATGAGTCCAAAGCGCTGGCCAGTTACAGACCTCAATCTGCCTTCATTTGCAGGCAATGTCACTCTTAGGAAATCAGGTTTAGATTTGATCTGAGACTCTTTTCAATAGGACTCTCATCAGTGACTTCAACTGACAGAGCGCCTCATGCAAAGGTCCCCTTTCTCTCTTATATTTGCCCACAAAAGACACCGGCAGCTGATCTCCTTCACAGACTTTGCCCAGGAATCCCAGTAACAGAAATATTTTTGCAAATTTCAGGCAACACTTTGCATCCTCGTGATAACCCTCCCTGCCCTCCACCCTCGTCTCATGTCAGCGAGGCACCCACAAAACCATGATGCCAGCCAGTGACTTCCAGAGACCTTCTGCAGGGAGGGGAGAAAGGAAGGAATAAGGTATCGTAGCACATACAAAAACTGCATGTCTGGCAGTATAAATTTCCATACTTATACTGCAAAATTTTTTGCGATGTGGTTCCAGCAGTTCAAGGGCAAAAGATGGGGACACTCCAGCAAACAATCTCCTTCTTGGACTTCAGTGCTCTCTGATACCATCAAGGCAGTAGAAGGAGGGATAGACTAGCTTGGTGGATTTAATAAAATTGCCTCTGGAGTTTTTTTTTTGCCGAATAGTAAATGGAGAAAGTGAAAAACCTAAAGACAGTACCCCATCCCCCTGAATTAGCAGTGCACACAGATACCTACAGTGTCTTCACAGATACTTACAGCATCCTCGCTCATGTAGAATAAAGCCAGGAAATGGAAGAATATTCAATTCTTTGCTCTATGCTGAAAAAAAAAAATAATCTGGCAAAAATTTCTCTAGTCTATGGAAAATTATCTTCTCTCTTTTTCAGACATTACATTTTTTTCTTTCCTATTTGCTTTTATTTTTCTGAAATTCACTGAGAAAATGCATTTTAGTTGCCTCAAGCTAGCAACATAAAAATCTTTGTTAAAGGACAAATTGAAAGCAATTATCCTACTAATGAAAATAAAAAGAGAAATTACTTCTGGAGACTTCATCTATAGCTCACAGCACAGTAGGTCTAATGATTTCTGAGAATTCCTTAAGTATTTGTGTCATTATAAACATGCTGTACATGCCACACGTATATTTATTACTCTGCTGAATCAATGTTGATTTGCTCACCTTACCTTTGACATCAGCATTTCATAAATTTCTTAGTCGTTTCCCCNGGGTTGCGCTCCCTTCAATCTTGTCAGCTGTAAAATGGGTCTCTTTTTAACCTATAATGGATCAGTGAGATTAAAGGTGAAGTCATGAATTAGTAGCAGTGACAGCCCAGCACGATGGCCCCGGCAGCAGGGGGTCTCCCTTTGTGCTCGTCCACTCTGACCCCCCGTGCCACTCTCCGCCTGTGGGAACCGGACAAGAAGAATGTNGCCGGGGGCCGCCAGCCCCAGCCCCTGCGCCCGGCCAGCGCCCCCCAACACATTCTTTCCCTGGAAATATTCTGACATCACCCCGTCATACCTCCTCGCTGGCTCCTTCGTTAACTCCTTTATGCCTTGCCGCCGACGGACAATGGGTCCTGCTGCAGGGGGGAGGAGGAGGAGGAGGAGGAGGAGAAGGGGGGATCTTTCCCAAGACAACATTTTCACAGCCTGCGGGCCCAAGGCAANGTAACAGAAATATTTTTGCAAATTTCAGGCAACACTTTGCATCCTCGTGATAACCCTCCCTGCCCTCCACCCTCGTCTCATGTCAGCGAGGCACCCACAAAACCATGATGCCGGTGACTTCCAGAGACCTTCTGCAGGGAGGGTAGAAAGGAAGGAATAAGGTATCGTAGCACATACAAAAACTGCATGTCTGGCAGTATAAATTTCCATACTTATACTGCAAAATTTTTTGCGATGTGGTTCCAGCAGTTCAAGGGCAAAAGATGGGGACACTCCAGCAAACAATCTCCTTCTTGGACTTCAGTGCTCTCTGATACCATCAAGGCAGTAGAAGGAGGGATAGACTAGCTTGGTGGATTTAATAAAATTGCCTCTGGAGTTTTTTTTTTGCCGAATAGTAAATGGAGAAAGTGAAAAACCTAAAGACAGTACCCCATCCCCCTGAATTAGCAGTGCACACAGATACCTACAGTGTCTTCACAGATACTTACAGCAGCCTTGCTCATGTAGAATAAAGCCAGGAAATGGAAGAATATTCAATTCTTTGCTCTATGCTGAAAAAAAAAAATAATCTGGCAAAAATTTCTCTAGTCTATGGAAAATTATCTTCTCTCTTTTTCAGACATTACATTTTTTTCTTTCCTATTTGCTTTTATTTTTCTGAAATTCACTGAGAAAATGCATTTTAGTTGCCTCAAGCTAGCAACATAAAAATCTTTGTTAAAGGACAAATTGAAAGCAATTATCCTACTAATGAAAATAAAAAGAGAAATTACTTCTGGAGACTTCATCTATAGCTCACAGCACAGTAGGTCTAATGATTTCTGAGAATTCCTTAAGTATTTGTGTCATTATAAACATGCTGTACATGCCACACGTATATTTATTACTCTGCTGAATCAATGTTGATTTGCTCACCTTACCTTTGACATCAGCATTTCATAAATTTCTTAGTCGTTTCCCCATGATGACCTCACAAAACACACTCTAAAGCAATTCTAAGACATTTGAATGCTTCCTATCCTTCCCATTGTGCAGCTCTGCTGCTAAAATCTTACTCTTTTTCCTTTCCTGGTCCCCTCTTTCCTCCCCGTTCCTTTTTTTCTCTGACCCCGTGAGCTAAAATTCCGAATTAGTTGCGTTTATCAGTTTCCCTCTTAAAATATATATCCCTGTAGTGAAGGGAAAAGACAAATGAAAAGCACAAAATCTATTTTTAGTGGATGAGTCCTAATTGTACAAACTTTAGCGGGGGTTATTTCTCTCTCTCCTTCCCCTCCCTGACTTTTTTTCTCCCCCTGTGCACCCCCCCG
>VWZK01015585.1:130256-161093 GCA_013396935.1 Baryphthengus martii | reverse complement strand
GGAGGAGGAGGAGGAGGAGAAGGGGGCATCTTTCCCAAGACAACTTTTTCAGAGCCTGCGGACCCAAGGCAAGTGTGGCTTTTCAGATCAGGAGGTGGGTGAATTTTCTAGGAGTTGCGCTGAGGGACTTGAGGTGCTACTGCCAATGACAAAAAAAAAAAATCTAGGAACGTCCAACGATGCAGAAGGATTTGAGGTTTAAAACTTGCATTTCTAAAATAAAACCGAAGACCATCCCTACCACAAACACAGATTGTTCAATGTCTACATTTTTTTCCTGGGAAGCATGTACAAAGCGCCCATCAGAACCATTGCAAATGTATGATGCATTTCCAGTCTCATGAAAAGCATCGCTTAGGCACCGTCAGAGAGAAACACAAATAACAGGAGCTTCCTCTTGAGAATCCTTCTTTTGGGGAATACCTGAGAGAAGAGAGGAACCAACAGAGCTATGTCTTTGTGCAAGCATGAGAAAGACTGGTCTTCTGATCGTGGCATGTATTTTATCATCAGTGAAATGTAAATGCAGTGTTGGCTTCAGGCTATCTTTTAAGATAAGCAGCTAGACTTTTCATGGTCCTTTTCAATTAATGCACTAATTAATTATAACAGGATTCCTTATCCTGGCTGATTTACCTCGTTGGTGAAGAAATTTTCACATTTCTAAGCATACTTTTCTGACATTTTTAAAGCAATCTTATTGCACCTACCACCAGAGCGACCCCAGCTCATATTGCTTCTCACAAGTGTGCAGGACTTAGCCAGAAAAGATGGCCCTAGAAAACTTAAGAGAAGATCTTCCCCAGAAAACCATAAGAGGATCACTAGAAATCATTTCACCGGGTGAGGAGACGTTTCCTTCCTGTGATACCATAAAGTCTGGTGGGAATTCACTACCTCTGTGCCTTGAAGTTCTCTGTGGGAGGGTCCTCCACATCCTCTGGCAGCTTCAGGTGGGATTTAGGCCTCTGAAACAGCACAAAGGCATTTTAAGATGCCTAAATTCAAAATTGCATTTCCTGCTTAAAGGCTGTAAAGCCCCGGGGAAACATTAGTGTTTACAGGATTCTCCCATCTTGTTCTACAAGAGGACAGACCACTTGTTTTTCTGCCCCAAGTTTGGCAAAGGGCTCCTTTTTAAACTTACTTTGCAGATGATCGTGGGGTTCATATGAAGGAAGTCTTGATTCAGCCTTGGAGTAGAGCATAAGGGAAGTAAAGTCTGTGTTACAGTCAGGTCTGTTTTCTTATATAACCCCATTTTGTCTTTTCTGTGGCTCACTAGCCAAAGACCCCAACAAGGATGTGGGGATATCTCCCATAAAACTTGCACAGAGAAATTAATGAATACATAATGCATAATGAAATTAATGAATTAATGAATACAGGAGATGGGAAGGGAAGACACCATGAGCCTCTTCATCTTTTCTTGAACAATGTGTGCTCATGCAACCTGTAGCTCACCTCAGCCTGACATCACCCCAGACTACTCCATCACACACCACAGGACAAGCGTGCGCACAGTCATCGCCAAGGGAAAGTAACAGCTCAGAGAGCTTCAGGAGAAGCAGTCCTATCTCAGACTCCGGGCAGCAGCGGGCACTGGCTGGAAGCAGTCAGTGAAATGCGCAGATGGCATGGTCTGAAACAGGTTTCTGAGTAGATGAGCTGACAGCATTTCCACACCAGTTCACGTCAGCTGTGTGGTATCCAGTTACACTTGCTGCAGATCTGCTGGATCTTTTTCCCAGAACAGGCTCCGTCCCTATCTGGCATCTATGAGGCTGCAGTCTGTAACGCTACATTTTGAAGACAAGAAAGTGCATTGGAGTTGTACCTAACTGGCCAGGGAAGACTTCAGGATGCACACTGCAGAGTCGCTTTGCAACACAGCAAGTGAGGAGTGCGCCAGGACACAGTGAGTCCTGGACCAAAGGGGATGTCCACAAGTTACCACCAAAATCCCCTTCCAGGTAACACTCTCCAAGCCCAGGCCATTTTGGGAGAAGAGTTCAGGCTGTGTCCAGCAAAGGGCTCAGCAGGCTGAGTAAGTTGTCTTCCTGGTGTGTAAGATGTTCTTTTACACACTGAGTAGATCAGGATCCCTGCAAAATGCAGCATCAATATTTGTCTAGTATATAGCATGCTCTTCTATCTCCCCAGGAGATGCGGGATTTAGGTGCAGTGTTTCCTCTGTCTGAGAGAAGTCAAACTCATGTCTCACTCTTACTAAAGGGGGAACTCAAGCTCTATGTACTTGTATATCCTCAGCGGGAAAGGTGGGAATGAGGTTGATTTTACCTCTCAGCTCTTTCCTCGAAACATGAGCAGATTTCAAGTTTCCCTACTCAGCCCCTAGGCTTCAGGGTCATGTTCCTTCTCTCTGGTGTGCCATAGAAAATGAATGCCCAGATGCCTTAGGACAATGCTACAGCAAGCAAGCTCCTAGCCAGGCAGTAAGCATACCCTGGGAATGGGACAATGTCTTCCCAGGAAAAGGAGGGACCAGAGCCTCCTAAATCCTGGGCAAATGCACTGGACACTAGCTATCTATAAAGGACTATATAAAACACTGTCTGTGCCCTACATTTAGAAAGAAATGCTATCTATTTTTTTTTTCAAGCTGTTTTAGACTCTCATGGTGAGTAGGGTACACACAGGCAAGCAGGGTTGACTCACTGGAGGTCAGGGGAAGGGGCTTTGGGGAACAGCTCACTCTTGATCCTTCCTCTCTCCCTGCTGGGTAAGACAAGAAGTGTGGTCAGTTTTGGAGTGTCCTGTACATCGTGTGGGGACGTAGAGGCATGGCATAAGGCTCAGGACTCTGCTATGAGGAGGAGGTGGGGTGGTGGGAAAGAGTTCTCCATAGCATTCATTTCTTCCTTTAAAGACTTCAAAGAGCTTTCCTGGAAATTGTTCCTCACCCAAACACAAAGAGGAAAAATGGCATTAAACTTACAAACCAGTGGTGTTGCCACAACTCGTAGTTTCATCAAGTATGTGGTATCTCTTCTTAAAACTTAGACTCTTCTATTCATATGACTCACTGGGACTCTCAACATTAAGGAAACAAAAAATGAAGTGTCTTTAGGATCTGGAGAATAGCTTGGAGACAACCACCTTTCTAACATAATAAGTCAATTTCAGAAAGTACTTAAAAGTACTATTGATTAAAAAGCATTATAAAGAACTATTTTTTTGGTTTGTTTTGAGATTTTTAAATCCCATCTCAGATTTTGTGGCTCTTGATTTATATCTGCTGAATGGCAGAGTTTGGGAATCCTCTGACTTCACCACAGTCAGGAATCATGGGACTCCCCCTTCAGAGCTGGGAGATGCTCCCTTCAGGGGTAGAGAAGGCTGGGGCAGGGATGGAAGTCTTCAGCCAGGAGCTGTGGGGGGACCGAAGGGGGAAATCACCTCTCAGAGTCACAGAGGCATCAGACACCTGAGTATTTTCCCTGGACAGTTGCTCCCCATTCCCTCCAGCCCTAGAGTTCTGTTCATTCCTCCATAACCCAGACCCAGGCCCCGAGCAGCCCTGCGAGCAACTTGAGTCTCCTTGGTGGCTCATTAGTAGCTAAGAGTGGACGCAGAGAGAAACACTCCAGTCCCAAGCCACAGTCATCTCCAGTTCCATGTGAAACTCCTGAAGGACTGCAGCCTCCCTAATTACTAGTGTCAAACCGACAAGAGTACACGGGCTGGGGCCGTCATGGAGACTTGGTTCCATGTTGTGCTTCCTGTTTCCAGCCCTGAATACTCAGAAAGCCAGTGGTGGGGCTCCTCAGCTGTGTCAGAGCAGCTTCTCTTCCCTGTCCCTGCTTTGCGCTTACTGGAGACTGTGGCTGTGGGCAGTCCAAAGAGACTATCTTGCTTCTTTGCTCGGGCCTTGGCAGTTTATAGCAACCAGTGACAATGAGGATGGTGAGTTTTTGCTAAGCCCTACCTGGAAAGCAAGACCATACTCTCTCATTGTCATTTTCTTTGCTCCTGGCCATGCAACCCAGGAGCAACGCCTTCATGTGCATAAGATGCTCCAAGATCCCTCTGCAGTAATTACTGTTATCTGGTCTCTCCCACCAGCATGGGAGTGAGCTGTGCTGCTTGCTGGAAGGCAGGTGGCAGGGCTGGTGCTCTCCGGTCTCCTCTGCAGGCTGTCACTTTCTCCTGTTGCACAAGGAGATGGTGTGCGTATACATGTGTTGATGTGCGCACGAGCAGCGTCTGTGACATCGTTGCTCTGTGCAGAGTGGGTCAGGATAGGGGAGCGCATGGTTTAGCCCTTTCCCTATACACTGGGAGGGAGAGAGGGAAGGAGGGAGGGAGTGTGTTATCTGTGCTGGATGTGGGGCTGACGTGGACTATGTTAATCTCCATTTTTACCATTCCCTATTTCCTGGAAAAAGAGGGAAAGTAAAATCAATCCCAAATCACTATGTGGTGTATCCTGCCTTAAACAGACCTTATAGCAAAGCCACAGTTTAATGGCATCCCTTCAATGAGTCACTCAAGTACTTTCCTTCTGGAGGAAAAGTGGGATTAAAAGTCATTTAAAATTATCAATGTTTCTTCAGTATTTCATTATTAGTCCAGTTCCTGATATTCAAGAAGAATCTAGCTCTGAAAAAAAACTATTTGCCAAAAATATCGCAAGCCAAATTTTTAATTATTCTGTGTACGCCCATTTCTCATACTGTTCACTTAGAAAGCAACACAATGAAACATTTCATTCCCCATTACTAGCCACTGAGCAAAATGCAGGAGATACATTGAAACATCAAGCTTTCAGATGACTGCAACTTCTCTCAAATACTGTTAAAGACAACCAAAAATGTCTCCATTAAAAATACAAAACCATTTTGTGACCAATCCTCTCCTAGAAGGTTTATTATAGTTCTAAAGTCAATTCCAGCTCTCTTTTTTTTTTCAGATATCTACTAAACTGTATTGTGAGAGAAGTATAAAGCATTTTTATTTCCATTAGATTTTTATTTTAATCACCTAAAAATCATTCTTATGGAAATGAGAAAGACAAAAAGATTCCCCAGGGACTGAGAAACTTCACTGATTTGCATCATTAACACTGAAAAGAACTTGCCTGGAAATGGCCCCTTCACGTTTTCTTTTATTTACATTTTCAGACAAAAATAAAATTAATTTCAACAAGGAGATTTCTTCTAGATTCATATCCCAGGTTGATTAGTCTAGCTATTAAAACATGAGTACAACTTACTATGCTTTGATGGACTGATTTACTCTTTGTTATACTGGAATTTACTTTTTTTTTTTTTTTTTTTTTTAGATTTCACCCCATTTGTAAATCGTTTGTAACACAGGGTCTCTCAGTGATCATTGATTGTATTAGCATTCATAATTAACACCAGTAATTGTTAAGAGACTTTTTGAACAATTATCATTTGCGGCATGGAATGAGAGAAAAGTGACATTCATTTAACTAAACTCTGCAGTTTTTGTTTAACAAGTCTGTCCAAGCATAAGCAAAAATGAAAAAAAAACCACAGAGAACACTAAATATATATTTAAATGCAGACAAATTTCTGTGACAAAGTAGTTCTTTCACGGCTCAAATCAAAATTTTAAACAGTTTACCTTCTTTATATCTTCTAAAGAGTTTTATGTAACAAACTTTCAGTGTCATCACTAATAGCAGCTCACGCCAAGGATTACTTTCTTAAAACTGCTACTCAAGCGCTTGTGATTTGCAGTACACTTCTTATTACAGGATACATTATGCAGAAACCCTCTGCTATGTGATGGGACATGGCAACCCTGCTGTGAGAATGCCTATCAGCGCTTCTTTTAAGGCCCTTTCTCAATTGTCAGCAAAGTATTTTTTAAGGTTAAAAGGTGTAAAATTATTCTGAAATGCTTTTCTGACCTGTCGCCTATCACTGCAAAAAGCTATAGTTCATTTTTTTTCTAAAATTGTATTTTTAAAATGTGGTAATATTATAAGAATAAAGCTAGAAAGAGAAATATAGTTTTCTGTGCTTTTCATTATATTTTTTGTGTTTTTTTCGGTACTGATACACATAAGGATTGTGCGTCCCTTTTTGTTTCTGGTGTTCTTCATTATGATTCTTCCTTTCCTGTGAGTCAGTTACAATGTACAATTAATGAGAAACTATCCATTTAAAAGAAAAAAAAAAAAAGCGCTTCTCATTTATATTTTTGTGGATTGTTCAAATGAATTCCTGAATCATCTTCTCTAATGTAAAAGTCAAATGCAGTGGGGTCATGAAGCATAATTTCATACTGGCATATAAAGCTCACAAGATCTGTCATTCTTCAAGTGCTACCTGTACTTTGATTGAAACAACATTGTCTATCAGCAGGAAAACTAGAAGAAGGCTTCTATTCTTCAAACTGGTGGCTGGCTTTTATGGTTTTGCAAGCTGCTTAACTCTAGATTTCCCAGGCTACATGCACGATTCAAGGTCAATGATCCTATAGTTTTAAATCCTGTGCACAAGAGGCTACCATCTCCCATTGTCTGTAGCTTAGGATCTCAACCGCAACTAACTGTTCATGTGCCAGTGAAATGCTGGAAGGTATCTGAAATCATTTTACACTAAGTTTCATGGGCTGCTCTATGAGACAGTCTTATCAAGCTATACTGGAGAACTTAGCTTTGTAGTAAAGAAGCCTCAGACATGAAGGGCCTGATTACCCTATCATCTGATGTGCGCCACATGCAAACAACAATTCAGCTGCAGCTAAAGCAAAGACGAGAAGCACAAAGAGGTGGCGGAGAGGAAAACAGATGTTGTGCCAGCTTTATGCACAGACTTGTGTGGCCTGTACCAGAATGTCAAGGTGATTATGCTCAAGATTATGATCATAGCTATAGAAGTGACAAAAGCAGTAAGAAGGCATCATCAGATTGCATACAGACACCTGTGAGGTTTTGTATCGGTTCTCTCCAACATGGACTCACCTACTTTTCCTACCATGCCACCTATGAGGCAGGGCACATCAGTAAGATTTTGTTCCTGCATCCTTCAGTGTTGTCAGTGATGAGAATTAGAGCTCTACACACTCAGGTGTCAAGCTGAGCAACTACTGTGTACTCTGCTGGCATTAGTAAAAGAGAGAAGGAGATTGAACAATATGCTTCACGTTGATTTTATCGCACCCTCTTTATTAACTAACTGTATCTCATCAGCATGGAGTCTCATCTTAACCTGCATGTTAGTGCCTTAATGACCAAACAGGAGAGGGTTGCCATTCATGCACACACAGACAACTGGATGATGTGGTTTTGTCACAGCCAAATATAGGCTGGAAGGACCGCGCTGCTCCCCAGCAAGCACCCTCTGGGAGTCTGTATTTCAAGAGACATGTCCTGGTCCAGCATCCCTCATAGCCCTTCTCTCCTGGGTCCTGTGAAGGACGGACAGAGCAGGGTTTAGCTTCATCCAGCTCCTGGGTGGCAGGAGCAAGTGTTTAGGCCCTGGACACGAGGACAGAAAATGAGTCTGCACAGCCTGGCACAAAGCACAAGGCAGGGGAGCACACATGCCATGCTCCAAGGATGATGACCAGCCAGCAGTGAATTCCAGTACCTAGAGCTTCAGCACACACAATCTTAACCCTCCTTCCATGAATGGCTATTTTCAGTAACGCAAGACAGAGTGTTTCAGACAACACATGAGCAAAATTCTGAAGCTATTCCCAAGAATTTTAGAAGTTGCTAACAAATACAAGGGCAAACAAGGTCATTGTTGAACAAATCACACAAATCTTAATAATGAACAATTGTAGATGAAGTTGTTACAGATACCACAGAATAATGTTTTAAGTTAGATCCTAAAAAACGGAGTCACTCTTTTTTGAAATATGTATATAGTAAAAATACACATATAAAGTAAAAGAAAATAAAGTTATCAAACTGAACAGTTTAACTTTACTCCCTGTAAGTCTTTCTGCAACTCTTCTGAATGCACAAAAACAGCCTTGTCTTTTTCATCTTAAAACCCTACTTCTTCCACAGGGAGAAATCCAAGGAGCTTGTGAAGTAAAACCTACTTTTGACTCTCTCTAGACACTGCGTCCTTGGAAAAGGCCATTTCATGTTCATTCTATGCATCTTTAGGAATGTCCAGAATCCAAAGCACATCCCAGACATGAAGAAATCAGTTTACTGACTGAATATAAAAATTAAACCCCTCAAGCCTTAGCTGTGCAAAAATTCATTAATGGGTTTAACTCTAAGCATGTGAGTAGTCCCTTTCTTACACTTGAGTGTTTGCTTAAATGCTTATATATAAAGTGTGTGTATAGTTCTTGTCCTAGCACTTTCAACATACAGAGGTTACAAAGCTACTTAGGAAACATAAAGAAAAAATGGAATAGTTAACATGATGCCATCCTGTTCTCTGGGATCAGATTAAGACACTTTTTAAAATCACTTGAAATTTGCCACACTGTGTTTGCAGGGGTCTCAGATAATGGTGCGATTCATCTGTTTTAGCATTTAAAAGTCATCTGTCTAGATATAAAACTAAGGTTCCTTTATAATTTTGAAAAAAAAATTTAAAAATTGCATATCCAGAGGCACTTCATCTCACACTGAGGTAGGTAACTAGTTGTCTTTTCAAAGAACCCATTGAAGACAATAGCTGGGTTATTTTGCAGAAGTGTGGTTTATAGACATCTGTGGGAGACATTGCTCCATGTTATGGAAAGATTGGAGCATAAGACCCAGAACATGACTATATATGGCCTTAATCCCAAATACTCCCAAGAAATCCTGCTGATAGTTGCAATGCTGCAGAATATGGCATTTAATTATTATTAGTTAATACCAAAGCCATATTTTGGCCACTGATTCAGGATTGTGACATCGCCATACAAGAGACAATTCACAGCCCTGCAAACCAGCAGTATGAGGGTGAGCTTGTTCTTCAAATGTACAGCTGCTGCCCATAAGACAGTTGTGTCACGTTCCCTCATGGATGGTCATGAACACCCATCAGGGAGCATGGCCTTCCTGCTCCAGTATCTGCCAAGGATGCCGGAGGAATTTTGCAGATTAGACAGGATCCTTTGCTTGCACAGCTTTCACTCTTTGCTGTGCCCAGTCTGACTGGGGTATCGAGTACATGAGCTCCATATTGCCCCGTGAAGAGAGAGAGGCTCCAGTTCCAGATATCATTTTCCAAAGCAGGCCTTCGGTAGTGGTGTGACATGTCTCTAAGCGTTAGCAGGGGCAGGCAGATGTGAGGGAAAGAAAGTCAGTTACATTCATTAGCAGTAGGTCCAAGATAGTTATATGCAACTATTTTTTTTTTAATTTAGAGATGCAAATTAAAGAAGTGATCAAACAACATAAGAAATTAACAAGTTCATTTTAATATCCAAACAATGAACTCCAGGAGTTAAAAAATAGTGGAAATACTACAACAACGATATCCAGACTTTTTTAATTTTCAGATTTCATAATCTAAAATATCACAGGTTTTACTTAGTAAAATACACTAATTTCAACCCAGTGTTTCTCATGCAAACTTAGTATGAATGCATTGTTTTCCCTTCTTACACAAGACAGCAGATTTTTCAAAGCACTACACAATATAAAATAAATACCCCAGTTTTCTGTGCATTTTCTTCCTTCTGTTCCTCTGTTTTAACTTTTTCAAGGATTTTCACACTTTTCAAAAGAATTCCACATTCCTTGAACTCAAATCCATTTTTTTTTGCACACTGACCTAGAAAGTTATTAAAACAAAAAAACCCAGCAACTTTGTTATCATTATTCCAAAACCCTTGACCTAAAGCAGAGGGCAAAGGGAAACAAATGTTTTAGCTTGCTTTCAAAACCTCAGTGGGTTTCTGTACACATACCTATGCATGTAAAACATACAGATTTACTTAAAAAATACAAAGAAATCAGATGAGGTAACAGCACCCCCTTCTGAGAGTTAGGGCCAAAGCTTATACCTTCACTTTAAAGCAAATCAGAACACGTTTCATCATGGTGTTATAGCTTTTTGATAGGCAGCTTCTACTTCATCTTTTGTCCTACTGCACTAGAGAGTAGGACATGGTACTTACTTGGCATTTATCTACTCTTCCCTCTGTCACTGCAAGAACTGCTTGGTTACAAGGCAGTAATTATAATTTGGAGCTAGGAAGTCCACAGAATTTTTTTTTTTATTCAGCCCACCTGTTTGATTATTCCATGTATAAAAAATTCCTTGAACTGTTTTTTTCAGATGAAAGAGAGAGATACCTTCAGCTTTTGCAGTCAGGGTGTGGGTGGAGGAAGGTGTGAAGGGCTGATGTAGCTCAGCAGGAAATCACTCTATTCTTCAACAACTCAGTCTTCTTGGGGTTAGAACTTCACCTCTTCTGAAATGGGCACAGCCTCCTCTTCCTTGTCCCCTCTGCCTCCCCTAGTCTATGGCAAGGGCAGGAAAGGACCTAAAGTCCATCCCTCTCTCTTGCAGCAAGGGCTCAAGAAGTAGTATATGCAACACCTAACGGGATTATACCCAGAGCAATTCCAGCATCACAAGGGCTATGGCAAAGCTCTTTATGAGCCTTACCCATGTACAGCAAACATTGGCTTGGTTCCTCCCATGGCTTGGAAAAAAGGTTGACCTATCTATGGAAAAAAATGCATTTTCCACATAGTGAGAGAAAAAAGCAGATCAAGATTATTTCCTACCTCATCCTTTCCCAACAGCAAATTTCCCTTCATGCAATTTCATCTCAATGGGAATGAGAAGACACTTCCCCCACTTGCTGAGCACAACGTAGGCTTAGTTACACAGCAAAGTATGGGTAAAGCTCTTGTAATTCTGCAAAGAGCAGTCCTGTGAATGACTCCAGTCCACCAGATGAGGCTTTAGTGGCATTGAACCACCCGAGAAGCCTGAAGCCAAATTAAATCATACCCAATAACAGTAATCACACCACAAAGCCCCAGCTTGCAACTGCGGAATATAGCCAGGGTCAAGAGTCAGAAGAAGAATATAACAGTACTTCTCAAATTCCCACTTCTCACTGAAAACTGATTTGTGGTATTTCTCTGCACACTCTGGATAAACAGTAGTTTGCATAGATGTTGCTGCAAAAAACTTCTGTAGGGTTTGCAACAAAGCAGCTAAGGAAAAAGCAGAAAAGTATTTACTTATTTTAGAGCTGCAAAAGAAAGAAAAGTGCTTGATGAAAGGTGCTAGACTCTAAGGAAAATAGTGAAGGAACTCTGCAACTTAAAGCACGGAAATCCACATGACACTGAGCTATGTATAATTTACCATGACAAATCAGTGCTCTAGCAGAAAGAGTCACAGCATGTGAAGAAAAAAATTAGCTCAAACTGAAGATAAGATAGACACCATTTTCTACTTGCAGTGCCAGAAAGAAAGAAAGAAAAAAAAAAGTAAAAATTAAACCAAATAAATAGAAACAAAACCCAGTGATACTGAAAGGGAAAGAAGCTCTTCCAGGACATGTATAAAGAAATGCACCACAGAAAATCAACATGGGAATATTACAGCATCACACAATCACATGAAAATTCCCTACACACATAACAAAGAGCCACCTGTACACTCAGAAAGTGTAATGAAATGAAAGTGATTCTGGGCAACGAGCTGAAACAGTGTCTACACACTTGGGATCTTTCAGGTCAAGAGTAACAAGCATACATCTGTTGCTATAGAGGTCTTTAAAAATAGTTGCTGGTAAAACAGGATTTCTACTACAAGCAAACAATCATGTATTTTAGAGCTCTTTGTTTGCAAATCTCAGTCTCGTAAAATAAGACCTGTATCTCCAGGATCTCCTCTGAAAAATGTGTTGCCCAGCATCTGGATGATTGTCCAATTACAGTTTATAGAAATTTACAGCAAGTATGACTAACAAAAGACAGAAGTTATGGAGAGTGTTAGGAAAAGTGAAGAAAGAGTGTGAGAGAGTGTGTGAGAGAGCAAGTGAACTTCACTTTCTCATATATGAAGCAAGGGGAATTACACCTGTCCTTAAACTGGGCTCTCACAGCCCAGTTAATAATCCTGTGAGTCACAAGATTATCTGAGCACAAGCTGGAAGCTCTCTGTTGCACCAACCAAATGTTTTGGAGAGTCGCCCGTAAACACAAACAGCATCTGACTAGCCATAAAAGAATCCATTAAAACAAGCAGCATTCTTCCTTGAGGTGAGAACAAGAGACAAATCTCTTGTATTACCAGTGGTCCTTAACCTGCTTGCCTGGCCCAACATTTAAGAAAAGTCTACTGGGTTAGATCTGGACTGGAAACTAAGACAGGATCTCAATAGTCAACATAACAGATTCTGTGATGAAATATGTAGTTTTCGTGCAAGAAAAGAGACTCTGCAATTTTTTGTTGGTACGTTTTTACATTTCTGTCACAGTTTTCCTAATATGTTCAAAGACTTGGAGAAAATAGGCAATGCAAAGCCATCTTATTTGACTCTGGACAGCCACAGTCAAATGTAAACAAGTCTGTAGGAGCTTAACAAGCCAGTGTTTCCCAGTTGAGACACAGCAGCTGGCAGAGCACCCCAGAGGAAGGTGAACACTTTAGCCTTCAGCAAGACAGCGGATGATGCTTGCTGCAGGCTAATGCTCTCAACCAAGAGCCCAAGCTGATGTGTTTTGGAGGGCATCCAAGGAACTAATACAGGAGATCAAACCTTTAACCACACCTTCCGTGTGCTACCAGGAGGACAAGTGATGCAGTACAAACACATCATCTCAGAAGTGTCTCACTGGACAGATACAAGGGGAATTAAGTTCCCGCTGGCCAGAATGAAAGAAAGCCCATGTCTGCCCTTAGATGCTTTCCAGAATGAAGGTGCACTGGGGCTTGAGGCTCCCTCCTTACCCTGTTGATATGCTGTCATACCAAGCTAAAGTGGCTCGGCTGGATCCAGCACCTCTTGATAATCAGTGAACATAAGTGTGGCATTGAATTGAGGCACAGCATTGCTTCTTCCACTGCTGGCAGGGCTCTTGCTCACTCCAGCCCCTCTGCTCAGCACGACGGCACATCAGCAGGCCATGCTGAGAAGAGAAACAACGTGAGGCAGAAAGAAGCAATGCTAACAGAAGCAGGGGCATATCGCAGAGGAGAGCTGAAAGCCTGTGAGCAAAGAGAAAGAGGAAGGAAAAATTAGGTTGATGAGCATCTGAATAAAGACTTTGGGAGGGGGCCTGAGAAAGTCATGTATTTTGTGCTTGTACTTTTCCCTTTACACAGGCAAAAGCAAAAAGCAGAAATACTGGTTTTAATACCATTCATGATAAAATTCAGAAAGGAAATAGAAAAGAGATTCAAAGGCAGAGCTCTGAGAGCTCCCGCTCCCGGGCTGCTAGGCCAATAATTTTCAAGCTGTGGTCCATTGTGGCTTGTGCTGCCAGGCTGTGTTTACACTGTGACTTAGTGCCAGCAGTACTGCTGGATAAGGCCTTTCAGCAGATCAGCATCAAATCCTATTTTCAAAGATTTAAAATAAAAACAAAACCAACAACTACAACAACAAAAGCCTCATTAAAAAAAATTGCCCTGAACAAAACCTTGGTGTGATATTGTGCATCCTGGACAATTCCCATGTCAACTCTTAAGTGAGCGTATTTGGGCATTATAAGATGTCCATTTTGTGTGGATATTGCAGACATTGTGAAACTTATATGATTTCAAAGTTTACAAATTGTTTTCTCAGTAAGAAAATACATCTTGTACAGGAACATAAAGGAGGCCTAAACAATGACGCTCAAGTTGGATGAGAAGCAAATTTAAAACTACCAAGGCTTTCTGGTATTCAGACTCCACCTTCTTTATGTGTTTTGAAAGAAATACAGCTGGGACACTGAAGGATGAAGCTGTGAAGCTCAATATAGTCACACAGAGTCTGATACTTGAACAGACATCCTCTGCTTCTGTGCCACTGTGTCGATGATACCTGTTATGTCTCCATAAACTTCTCTTGTCCACAGGAATTGAAAAGTCTGTTTTAAAGTCCAGAGGGAACGGAAATCACTGGTCACCCTGAATACGATCAGGGTAGTGAAAACTCTGGGACAACCCAGGCAAAAAATTTTGCTCAAGTGACTAAATAGGAAGCTAGAATAATTGACTGACACTGCAGTTTTACAGGTAAAATGGCTAGTGTCCTTTCCCTTGCTCGATATTCTGTCTCATAACCAGTTTACCAGTATCCTTTCTTTCACTATCAAGCTCAATGCTTTTGTCTTATCTTTCCTAATTAACCTGGTGTCTTTCTCTGTTTACTCTCTCTTGCTCCTCTCATCCCATTGATCTCATCCCATTGCTGGCTGGCACGTCAGCCTTGGCTTAACCTCCTATCACCTTCTGCTCCAGGAGGTCTCGGAGTGAGCTGATTCATAAGGCTTCTATTTACTTCTCTTTCAGTCCCTCTCTCAAGCTCCTCTGCCACAGCAGTTACGAGAAATGAACCAGAGTTTAATGGTTGGGAGAAAGAGCACTTGATAAACTGACACTAAAATAAAAGTGTGTAGGAAGAAGTCATATTGCTGGTTTCTATCTCCCACATCCACCATTCGCAACTCACTTCTCAGAGCAGGACTTGAAGGGCAAATATAGTATTTCACCCAGTCTCATAGTAGCCTGGCGAGTGTAATACAGCAAATGCACGAATAAAGATTACTTCAATTACTCAGTGGCCCAGAGGCTACTGATGAACATAGAGTAATGCTGTGCAGTGCTGAAGGGATCTTTAGGAACAAGCATAGTCAAGGATTAAATTACTCACCTCTTCTGAAAAGCCAGCAGTGCAGTGTCCCGGAGCACCAACTCACACTAGAGAAATGAGGATCCAGCTAAAATCAGGCATCATTTCTTCCGACCCAGCTACGTGCCTTGAGAACATCAGACGCCGTAAGCTACATCAGAAAGCTAAAGCAGCCTGACTTCAAGCAAACTGCTACAGCTACTTATCAAATGCCTCTAGAATTAAGAACTGCAACACAAAGACAGTAACAACAATTGATTTCCTATATCCGTGATCGATGGATACATTCAGTTAATTTGGATACGTGCTGGGGTAGCAGACACATGCAAGTAGTGTGGTACTCAAATATTCGGCAAGAACATTTTAACTGAGAGAGCACTGACAAAAGTCAGGATGTGGATATTTTCACCCTGTTACTGTTTCTTTTGCCTTCCCTGCTCCAGATGTCTTTGGCTTTTCTACAGTCTTTCCTAAATGAAGCAGCATCATGTGTGTGAGGGGCTGCATATCCAAGAACCCTTAGAAAAACCTTAAAACAAAAACTTGTCCCGCCCTTTCAATATCAGGAATGTGACTTCAGTAGGCACAGGAGCTCTGTTCTCTTCTGGCTGGGGCAGTCACACTCCTGACCCTGCATTTCTTGCCTGGAGCAGCAGTCACTTTGCTATCCGTCCAGCCAGCATCCTTTTGTTGATCAGTGAAGTTTTGGCACTACAGATGTGATAAGAATAAAAACATTTAAGCAATCGGTTAATCTAACAAATATGTTAAATATAGCAAGACAATGAGATCGAATGCCCACTGCTTTCATTGGCACCAGACATAAATCTCAGAGAAAATTGCACAGATGCAATCAGAGTTGAACACGAGAAGTGTTTGGCACATTCGAGCTCTGCTACCCTGAAGATAAGACTTGAAAAAAGGACAGACTGCCTATCAATACCTTCACAGAGCACACCCTTTTGAGCTCTATAAATACATTACATTCTCACCACAATACTTTTTTTTCTTTTTTCCAGAGCTGTCTTTAAACATATGTGTCCTCATTTCTAACTCGAGATTTGTTTTTTTAAGCATCCCTCTGATAACTTTCCCAAGGTTTGAATTATTACCAAGCTACTTAATTGTAGCTAACATTTACCAACATTAGTCAAAAGTGTCTGCTTACAAACAATGTTATATATAAAATAGGTAATTTTAATAAAATATTTATAATAATGCAGTTGTCAGCTGTTTACAGGTGCCCCTCACAGTCAAGCTTCATAATGAAAGGTGGGAGGCATCTTCCTGGAGGAGACTGCTCTGAGGTTTGTAATTACAGAAAATCTGCTTCACTCTGTAATGGCTGAGTGTTTTCCCCAAATTGAACACAACGACTCTTTAGGGGATAGCTGAGCCTTCCAGGAAATTTGCTTAATTAGAAACTTTCTGAAATTTTATACAGATTTTTAAAAAACAACTTTTTGAGAATAGACCTTATTTTTCACCTCACACTTTTATGTTCCTCTCATGACAAACCATTTTTCAACTTTTGGCATCAAGGAAATATGTTCTTCTCTCATTCAAGACAAGAGTAAAAGATTTTCTTAAAGGAGTTAACTTTTTAATGCACCTTAGGTAAAAAATTCACCTCCCCTGTGAGTTTTCTTATTCAGAATTAAAGTTGCCCTAATCTGAAACATTTTTCACCCATCACAGCATGAAATAAAAGAAACTAAGAATTAAGCCCATTTAAATGTTGAATGAGAATATACACAGTTTTAATGTGATTTAGCTAATCCGTTTCAATTTCATACCTGTATTAATTCAAATTATCTCTTCTGAGTGATCACACAAAATCATTCTTAGATTATTCAAAAATGTACAACTGTTATTATCAGTTCAAAGTTACATAAACAGTCCAAGAGCCTTAAGACAAGGTGAGAGACTTCAGCTTCTCTTACAGCTCCAGAAACAGCCCATCTGGTGTTTCTGTAGCACATGTCTCTCTGGTTAGAAGCCAAAGATTCTTGAATATCTGTATTGTCACAACCACAGGATGCCCAGGAGCCAGTAAGAAACACCCCTGGCAGTTGTCTGATACAAAAATGCTATGCTTTGTTGCCTTGAAGCTGCACTGCTATCTAAATATCACTTTATGAAGTGTTGCATAAATGGCTCTGTCAAGATTGGTAAATGCTTACATCTCCTGTTACTTTTAACTTGTTTAAGAATAATTGGAGACTAACAAAAATGCTCCAGTTTATGTCTCTGGTGTTGAACCCAGGAATATCTCCCAGCTCCCGCAGTTAGCTGTGCAGCCCAGCTGCATCTGAATCCAGGACAGGGGAAAGATCTAGTGTACAGTACAACTTCTCCCCAGTTTCTCACTCCAGTGCTCATATCTTCGTGGAGAAAAACAAGGGCTCACAGATTGTGGAAAAATGTGCTGTATTCCAGCACAATCCAGACAGACAGGTTGCCAGAGAAGAGGGTATGCTGCAGAATAACTGAAACAAAGTCATGGACATCACCACAGGTACGCTGAAGAAGGACTTCTCTGATCCTGATTGACACCAAAATCAGGTCCCATAGAAGGCCAAGGCCCCAAACATGAGAGAGTATTTTCAAAAAGACCTTCACAGGAGGTGGACAAAGGGAGTCATCCTTTCCGTAAGGATATGGCTGGAAGAGATGGCAGGGATGAGAATGAGATTTTGCCAAAACCAACTAGGCCAATAGTAAGAGAGGCCTACAGTGACCCTGCAGACACCAAGATGTTGACATCAAGCAGCTGACCAGACAAGGCAAAAATTACTGTGGGACAGCTACCTAAACCTGCAATAGTGAGTTTTTGACCTCAGAGTTTGGAAGACCTTGATAGGGCTCAGGAAAGTAGATACATATGAAAGTAAACATGAACCCTTCATCCCCGTGCAACACTTGGAAGTATAAACTGACCCCCATCATTAAGACAGAATCTAGGCCACAAAGGCCTAGGACCACCACAGAGGTCATGGAACAGCTTGGAGGAAGGTTTGATTTTTCTATTGAATGGATGTATCTTGAAAGCAAAATCCTCATATTGATGTGAACATCTCTGCCCACTATTTACAGGTGGATTACACATACACTCATGATATGACTGTTGTCATCATAGTCTTCACCTTCAAATACTGTACATGAGCACAATCAGGGATAAATTATTTGGCACAAGGATTGCAAGGTGGTTATATAGCCATTTTTGAAGGAATCTTTAGTACACCTAGTGTACAGCTGGAGGTTTGCATGGCAGAAGCAAAATCATGTAACGGTTGCAGTGGTGAAAAACCATGTAATGACGTAATCAGTTGCATAAGGGTGGAATACTATTAGTAGACATGTCTTGAGGTCATTTTGGTTATCTGAGGGACACCTGGACATCCAAACCAGTCAAGAATGAAGAAGGTTCAGAGTTGACTCCAACTCACTGTAGTCTCACCTGGCATCAGTTTGGTTTGAGACTTCTAGAGATGCCACACACTCTCCTGCTCCAGTACAGCCCTGGCTCAGAATGAAACAAATTATTCAGTTTTCAGTTTTACAATCCCCCTCATTAAAGCTAAAAAAATTACCTAGTAAGAAGGAAGGCCGCTAGTCTGCTTCTCTTTTGGACAGCAGTGAAAGGTCTGTTACATCTGATCCCCAAAATGTAAAACAAGTACCTTTCTTTTCCCTTGTTTAGATGAAATTTTGAAATTAAGCAGGACATTCCCCAAAGTTTTGCTCACTGTAAAAACTAGTTTTCAAGGAATTCAAAGTACTTATATTTGGCTGTAGGTAGGTGAGGTCAAAGGTAGCATAAGTGACACATCCAAAACACAAGAAAGTTTTAAATTTATGATCAAACAAGCACAGGTGAGTTGGCAAGTTGAGCCATACTGAAGGCTGCAAAACTGCTTGGTGAAAGTTTGCATTCTCCTAGAATATCACAGACATCTAAATATTGCTCTTCAATTTAGTGTGCCTGAGGACTGCAAAACCAGCAGTGCAGAAGTGTAGACAGATATATCTAAAAGGATTTCAGCCTATCTTCACAGTAATTTTTCTCTCAAGTTTCACCAGATTTAGAATGCTAGAGAAAGGGATCCAAACTTAGGGCAAAAGTTCTGAATAAAAAGAAGACAGCCTGGAACTTCTACTGGGTTACTGGAAAAGAAACTCCAGCATACTAACATTTTCCCGTCAAATTTCAAACACACTAGATAAAATGGCACAAGATCCCCAGTCCTTAGGTAGGATCTCTTTGAAATCTGTGGGCAATATCACAAATAGGAGATTGAGTATGCATAGCATGTACAATTGCACGCAAGTTTCTGTGAGCAGACACAAACATGAAAGTTCACACAATAATTAAATAAATGGAAAGCAGAGCAGCTGGGAAGATTCCAAGTACCACGTCTTAGTTACTTAATCACCCTGCAAACACATTTGAGATTACTCTGTTTTTATTAGTTTCATGTTAAAATGCAAATCACATACTGTAGTTTTAATGAAACAATAAAATAGAAAATATTTTTTGGCATAAAGATCTACTAAATAGATTTTCTCCCCCAAATTGCCTTGTCCGATACATCCTCTGCTCAGTTTTAGTTCCTTCTCTACATTGCAGTTCTTTTGGTAGGACGCCAAAGCCTGTCAATTAACAGTAAGCCTATCCCTTATGAACAGAAGCAGGGACTGTGATCATGTTCAACTAAGATCAAGGATTAGTAAATCAGCATGGCACCAGATTGCAGGCACTATTTAAACCCCACAGGCCTACAAGCCAATGCAGCAATATTATATTCCAGCTGGATGTGGAGAACAGAATCTCATAGTTACAGAGGAACTCACTTTTTACCTTTCCTGTGCAGGCAATTACAAGTCAACTTAAAATGAGACCTGATTAAATCGTGTTGGCTTTCTCAAATGCCAGTTAGGAAACATCCACATGCTGCCACTGCTGGTATCTTATCGAGGACTTTCCATCAAACCAAACATATTTCATTACACCTACAATAAATTATAGAAGATTGGATTTTTTACAAGCAAACTGAATATTGCACCAAAGCTGGCACAAAGATTTCTTTTTAGAGCTTGAAGAACTGTAATGCTATCTCACCCCTTGCCTGGCACACAGGGTTGTTTCAAGGCTGTTTCTGCTATTTGCTGCAGAATCAGTCACACTGCACACGGTAAAATATTTTGTTTGCTTGATAAATAGAGTTTGAGTTTAGGGCTTGATTTGCTTTACTTTGCCAGAAAATGGCCACCCAGTACAGTACACATCCCATTCCCACCTTTCCTATAATAATTCCTTCCCTCAGGGACTTTTTTTTTTTTTTTTTTTTTAAGAAGTGGGTACGTTTCTTTTATCCCAGCTCAAGTGACAAGGGAAGGAGCTGAGATGTTTACTGCCAGGTAAAATACAAAGTCATGGAGGTCCAGAGGGACCTCATTCCACAATCCTGCTGCCAAGTTGCAAACAAACGATATTATCAGAAAACAATCACAGAAAGCAAGGCTCGCTGAAAGAAAACCAGTCTTTATTAATCTCTCTTTCAAAGAACCTGGAGGCAAAGTCAAAGAACAATGAGGAAGAGTGACCTGCCTCGCTATAGCTGCCCCCACCAAACAGCCTCAGCTGGAGCAACACCTTGTGCAGTGCCAGACTGGTGATCGGTCTGCAATCAGAGAAGATATCTGGGCCTTTAGCAGCAGTTTTATTTTAACACTGCCTCTCTTGCTGAGCAATAATCTGAAAATTAAACTAGGAAGAAACCTGGTGCTCTGATTTTCAACCTTGATACCTTTGACTACATTTTCTATCACAAGCACAGTTTAAGGTGGGAGTGAGGCCACGGGCTGAGGGGTCCTGATCTGAATGTTGTCTTGGGAATTGAACTATTGCCATTTTGTAACAGGCACATTGGCTATTTCTGTGCTGTGGCACCACAAAATATGTGTCAGTTCTTGGGCCCTGTAGGTTCTGCAGCCACATCTCTGCTCCACACTGTGATGAGAGCTGGGTGGCAGCCAACCCCTCTCCTCCCTCCCTTTTCTTCAGTTTCCTGGTGAAAGGCAGATTTAGAGCCCAGGAGTGCCCCATGGCACTGCTCAGCCAGATGTCGTTTGGCATTGTCAGAGGATCACAAAAAAAAAAAAGATGTGTGTCCAGGTATACTGTGTATATCTGTGCTTTTGTCTGGGATACGTCTCTCCTAACCTGATAGAGCTGTTACTTAAATGTCTGTTCCTGAGCTAGTTGCTGCTGGCTGCTTTTCTAATCAGAAAAGGAAAAGGAGCGTTTTCAAGGTGTGATTCATGCCATCTTAAAGCAGATGCCAAAAATAGGGTCAAATTTTCTTCCAGCTAACATAAAAGGAGCTTAGGGAGACCAGTACACATAGACATTTAAGCCGAAGATATCTAAAGACAATCATCAGCACAGATTCCTTTGTTGCACACTTGGAGTTTACTGGGATGAGAACGATTCAATGTTAGTGCCCTGTTAAGAATAGCAATTAATCTGAGTCTCCAGATAAATAACATTAATGTCATTTGTTCATTTACATACTGTACATAGACCCTGAAACAAAGGACAGAGCCTGAAGATTTCTGCATTTCACTGCATGACACACTCAGCAGACTCAACTGTTTTTTACCTCTTCCACAAATATCCCCCCAAACCCAATTTCTTAGTACATCAGGTTTTCTGCTTCCTCGCAGCTCTGTGATTCAGAAATTCCTCTTGCTCAGGACTTCCCTGTGGGTAACATGGCTGTTAGCACGGATATTAAGAAACAGTCATCTTTTTGCACATCTGATGTGCTACATAAAGGAATTGAGTGAAGAGCTGTAAACCACTCGGTCTCTTTATTGAGAGCATCTTAAATGTTACCGGTGATCCTTAATGGAAGAGCCATCGAAATCCCTGTGCATAGTGATGTTTCTTCTATGCACTAGTCTAAAAAGAGACTTGCTTCTAATCCAAATGATCGAGGCATAAGCTCCTGATTATATAAACTTTTAGCATAAGTTTAACCTAGGAACAACTAGCTTATTCTTCAGTACTTTGCTGAAAAGGTCGCATGAATCATGGCTGCAAGTACTGAAGTTTTTTTAAAGAATTGCTTCCCATATCTGTCACGACAGAGGGATTGTTGTAGGAGAAAAGCTTCTTAGAATCGGGATTTTTAATTTAATTAATACCTGAAGCTCATTAAAGAGAAAAGAGTTTCCATGCAAATGAATTCTTTCTAGTGATGCTCTCAGTTTTGTCCCTTTTATTGGTACTTGCAAGAAAAAAATAGTTTGTCTCACCTGGTGTTTATGCTCTATAATTGCTCAGATGGGCATTTATTGGCTTCCCTGATGTCTGATGGTCTCTGAGCAGCTAAGTAAGAGAAAAGAAATGAACAGGCTGCAGAAGTTCTGATTGTGAAACAATTGCTCTTTGGAAGTGTTACCATGCCAAGTGAAAATACAAGAACTGAATGTAATTTGGCATTGCTAGGACTTGTTAGGGCTTTTTCTCCTCTTAGCAGTATCCTCATGTGACAGGATTTGGTTATGAGGAAACTCCTAGAGCAATGCTGTATCAGGTCCGTAAGGACTTTCAAAGCCCGTCTGAAAAGAGGGAGGAGAGATGGCAAAGGGAATGCAGATCTACAGGAAAAAAACACAACGAAGCCTGGTGTAGCTTTCCCGGTTCCATTTAAAGCCAAGATGTACATGCCAAAAGCTCTTCTGCTCCCTTGAATTCTCAAACTATGAAGTGAATGTACACAACCCTTTTTTCCTACCCCAATCACACAGAAAAACCTTTCTATTTCTGAATCCTATTTATATGCCTGACTAGAAAACATAAAACAAGTTTAAAAAAGTATCCAATGCAAAGCACAATGGTATTTTCTGCAGGAATTTACCACTGTATTTGTTAATTAGAGGCTGAAATACTAAATAATCACTGACACTATCAGCTGATGGGGAACGTTTGTGTCAAATAGCAATGCTACTAACAAGCAGTACTACAGTTTCATAACATGGGCTTTTATTCAAACAAAAAAACCCCACAGGTTTTAGGATTTTTTTTTTCCTGCTGATCTTCTGCTGAGCTTATCAAGCTGAGCAGTCGTGGAATCAATCTCACTGAGGAGCCGCAATTTCTCCCCAATTCTCCCATGAAGCTTAAAATCAGGGCTTTGGCAGCAGCCCTCCCACCCACAGCTTTCATGGATCCAGATATAATGTAATTTTATTTTTATCCTGTATTCTTTTACATGGAAACTCAGAAATACATTTGCACCATCACATAGTGTCTATGAAAGCAGCAGGAAAGCAAATTCTGCCTTTGCAAGTCAGGGAAGAGCTTTCAAATACTCCAGTCACTAATGCCTTTTAAAGGGGAAAAAAACCACAAAACCCAAGCACCATCCCAATTTCTTTTTAACAGATGCCAGTCTAACATGTTTTTTAATACCTCCTGTAATAACGAGGTCTCCAAATGTATTCCAGCACTTCTGCATCCATAGTTGGAGGGCTTTTTCTGTGTCTGACCTGAATTTCTGTTTGATGAAGCATAAGCCCATCATTTCTCTCCCATTCTCCCATCCATCTTAGACAAGAACAAGTTATTCCCTTCCTTGCAACAGCCTTTCATGTACTTCAGCACCTGCCATGTCACACCTCAGTATTCACTCCGTTAGCACAAGCAGATCCGAGATCCCATGTTTTCTGGACCTCTCATCATTTTCATTGCCCTCCCTCCAATTATTCTTCCTAAAATGTGGCACCCCAAGCTGGACACAGTATTTCATATGAGGCCTTTCTAGTGAACAGCAGAAGAGAAGAAGAACTGGACATGTCAGGAGTGCTGTATTCCTATTTATATACCCCAGCACGTAAGTTTTTCTGGTTTGAAAATCTACTGAGCACAGTTGTTATGCTGTCATTTATCTTGTTAATGAAAGTTGACCCAGATGGCTCAGTAGCTCTTTTTCAGCGTAGTGAATCGTGCTGTTTCATGGTGGGAAAAAAAGGAAAACATTTTTTTCTCTTTTAATCTCTGAGTCCGCATGTTTTGGTACTGTTGTTTGTAATGGAATTGCCTACAGCAGGCCTGCATTTTTCTCATCCCAAGAACTTTATCAAAGTTCAATGCCTATATGTTTGAAGCCTGGCTTTTGCTTTGTAAGGTTGAGGGAGGTTCCATTTTTTTTGGCCTTGCTTTTTTTCTCAGCACAGAATGAATATGATCAAGGGAAAGAGCCACCACAGTCAAAGAATAGAGGGACTTGAAAATTACTTGTTAGAATTAACATCTACTTGATAAATGTGTTCAAAGCTAGGAACAAGAAACTTATTCTGCAAGGGTACTCTGTCCCTCCAACAGTTGGGAAAGAGAGAAAATATTGTAAGAAATGAAAACCACATTATTTTTCTGCAAAATAAAAGCGAATGTGAATTCCCTAGTAATTCGAATAGCTGTTTGGGAAGAAACCTGCCATAGCAAAATTATCTGTAGTGTAAATACATGGTTAAATAAATTAAGGTTAGGTTTAAATGCAGAGTTGGGGTTTTAATGCAGCTGGGGCTAAAACAAAGAGCATTAACAAACATTTGCTCAAGACATTTCATTAATCATTCCATTGTCTTCTCCAGCATAGTTAAATCAAACTCCTGTAGAAAAGACTATAGGAAACGGTGATGAGTTTTTCTCTTAAGTGGACACTGAGCTGTTGAGAGAGATGCATAAACATGAAGAAAGACCTTTTTATCATGACATGGCACAAGATTGGTCCTGAAGTTCTTTCTTTGAAGTATGTCTCTAAAAATGCTATGAATAGAATCTTCTATCACGATGCACAATGACACTGTTGACTGATCTCACTCCCCAACTGATTTTACTTGTGTTATCATGCTCCTAAGCTCTCTGGTTTGTATCATAGAACAACATCTAGGTGCAGAGTGAGGGAACAGTTCTCTCTGGAGACTGGTCCCAGCAGACAGACTGGATGACACTGCAGACAGGGTAGATCCCCTGCTCTATCTCATGTCAAAACTTAGCTCCAAGCCTCCTTCACCCAGCTCTGCAAACCCACACACCACACACTAGCATGGACTGGGGTTTGTGCCGTAGAAACCACTGCTCTGGGGGGTCTTGTCGAAGTCCTCCCATCATTTCTGAGGTTTGAAATGAAATGTAATAAGGTCTAAGGGGCACTGCATGGGACCCCGTGACCTGCTGCACATGAACATGGCTGATCTGTTCTAGAGAAGCCTAGCCCTGAGCAGTGAGTGAAGCCTTATCGGAGCAATAGGTAGGCAGTTTTGGTGATCTCTGAAGGGATCAGAGTTAGGGTCAGAGGAGGTAATGGGACCTCCAACATCAGGGTTGCTTCAGAACAAGTTGGATGAAATTCCCTCAGCAATCAGAATGCAGAGGTGATTCTGCCTTGGGAAGGTCTAGTTCAGCCCCTGAGGTTACGTCCATGACTCTACCTAAGGATTTTTGAGGGTTGCTGTGGATGCAGGTTATAGAAGCAAGTACTGCTGACTAAATAAGAGACAGCACATCATTGTATAAAGCAAGAAGCAGGCAGAGCTTCCCTGGGGAGCTTTATTCTGTGAGTATTCACCATGTCTAGCAAAGATATATCTGCTTTACACAACTGACATGGAAAAGAAGCAAGACAAGTTGAAGGTAAACTTCATGTTTAGGTGTTGGAGTGTTTCCAAAGAAGGGCAACAAAGCTGATAAAGGGTCTGTAGAACATCTTTTGCAAGGAACAGCTGAGGAAACTGGGATTATTTAGCCGGGAGAAAAGGAAGCTCAAGGGAGACCTTATCTCTCTCTGCAACTACATGAAAGGAGGTTGTAGAGAGGTAGGAGTTGGTCTATTTTCCCAAGTTACAAGCAATAGAGCAAGAGGAAATGGCTTCAAGTTGCACCAGGGCAGATTTAGACTGGAAATTAGGAAAAGTCTATTCACCAAAAGGCTTGTTAGGAACTGGAACATGCTGCCAAGGGAAGTGGTGGAGTCATCACAGAATCATAGAATCATAGAATGTTAGGGGTTGGAAGGGACCTCTAGAGATCATCTAGTCCAACCCTCCCTGAAGGTATATGAAAAATGTGTAGATGTGGTGCTGAGGGACGTGGTTTAGTGGTGGTCTCGACGGCATTAGGTTGATGTTTGGACTCAATGAACTTAAGGGTCTCTTCCAGCCTAAATGATTCTATGATTCTATGCAGCCAGTGAATTTAGACTATAAACTTTCCACTTTTTCTAGAAGACTTGGCCTTGAACCACTGGAGTAGGGCAGGTACAATGTGTCATTTACCTTACATGAGTCAGTGCCCGTAGAAGGCAAGGGAAACCCTTTCCACTCAAGAGAAAACACTCTTCAGAAGTGCTGAGTGGTGGATCAACTCTCCTTTTACACATACATTTCACAAATTCACTTCCAAGTTAATCATTACTTAATATTTTCTCAGGGTAGAGAAAAGGAAGCCAACATTTCCAAAGCATTGCACTGGCAAGTGCCAAGACGGAGCAGTACCCTGTTTCCCTAGTGAAAAAGATAAAAAAAATATCAGCTTTCTTTCCTCTCACTCACTGGTGTTTAGCATAAATAAAAAAAATACCATAATCGCCATTTTTCAAGAAAACAACAGAACTACCTTTTCTAGAACATCCTGTTTTTATTTTTCAGGGTACAACCACACTGGGGTTGTGCACGCCTGCCTGCACATGCCACATAACCGGGGAGGGGGGGGAAGTTAGCATGCAGAATAATGTAATTACTCATTCTTGAATAGAAGGATAATTACTGTCACAGAAACCCACATAACTTGCAGATCTTTTTGTTCTTCTTAAGATGATAAATACAGTATTTTCCATTTTCTAACAGGATGCATCCTTTTCCTTCTGATTCCCCTTCCCCCTGCTTAAGCTGAATTACATACATTTTGAATGAAGAACAAGTGCTATCAGTTCACGTATAGAAAAATATAACCTTATCTGGATTTAAAAAAAAATAAATGTAATCCATGTCTGTGGATTTGCGACTGGGAGTCACTGTTAGTTAAGAAATTGGGCTGTCATCAGTAATAAGCTTCCTTCAAGTATGACTTTTAACAGCACATCTGGAAGAGGATGATGAAAAAGAGGCAGCAGTAGAAAAGGACACACTGACCAATCACAACCTAAGACTTTAAAAATTCATATTGTGAATCTTATGTTCAAGAGCAATGACAGCTGACCTGCACCTTGCTGTCACTCACTGACCAGCGTAATCTGAGGACAGACAGGAGGTGAGGCAGTGCGAGAAGACACTTGAACGACTGGGAGCTCGTAGGCTCTGTTGGCCGGTCAGGTGCCCTCTTCCTTCATCCCATCCAGAGAGGTGTTCGGAAATGGAGAGAACCATCAGTGTGGGAATAGGGGGCTGTTTAAATGGGGAGACAGCTTGCAAGGTATTTTCCTTAACAGCTTTATTTAAAGAGCTCTTTTAAGTTCTGTTGGCAACACTTAGGCAAGCAAAGGAATTTTTTTGTTACTTCTGTTATGCCTAAATTTATATCTAGAGAAAAGACACTGCCTGGCTTTAGGACATTAGAGCAATAGAAGCAGAACAGATACTGGGAACTGCTTTAATGGGACTTCTTAACATCTGCTGACACAACAAGCCTGCTCTTCTTCCGTCACAGTGGGGCTGTGGGGAAAACTTTCAAAGTCCCCATAGAGGACTGCGGCTCACAGACATCTCTATGTCTCTATGAACCACAGTAGTTTAGGTATAGTCTGTTCTTACATCTTCTGAAAAAACAGAATTGAGACCGTTCCTCCCTAGCAAATCCCCACTAATGTTATGTTTACTTTGCAGTTAGCTTAAAACTAACAGGTTGTTGATGGCTATATGATTGTGACACCATGATACCTAATGTGACCGATTTCTGTGTGTTTACTGGGACTTTTCTCCCACCTGTCACCTCTTCTGAATCATAGAATCATTACATTTGAAATAATAATAGCCAACCTAAACCTCTCTGATGCAACTTGAGGCTGCTTCCTCTTGTCCTTTCACATGTTACCTGTGAAAAGAGACCAACTCCCACTTCACTACAACCTCCTTTCAGGTATTTGTAGGGAACTATAAGGCCTCCTCTCAGCCTCCTTTTCTCCAGGCAAAGCAACCCGTGTTCCCTCAGCCACTCCTTATAAGACTTGTGCTCTAGACCCTTCATCAGCTTCATTGCCCTTCTTGGACATGCTCCAGCACCTCAATGTCCTTCTTGAAGTCAGGGGCCCAAATCTGAACACAGTATTTGAGGTGCAGCCTCACCAGTTCCAAGTACAGGTGGATACAATCCCTTCCCTAGTCCTGCCGGCCACACTGTTTCCAAGCTTTGCGCTGTCTCAATTCCACTATCACTTACAACCTGCTATGTCTGAATATGCCTTTTTGAGCTCCTGTGGCCCCAAAATGGACATAACCTAGCAAAATCTGGACCCGAGAAACACAACATGCTCTGTTTTTTTTACATAAGTCTGGTAAACAATTTAGTTCCCATGGTGGTATTCCAAATTCCCCATCTGAAAAAGAAAACATTTCATCCCATGAAAGAGTACTTTGCCAGTTCCAGGAACTGATACCTTGCTACAAAAGTAATAATATAAAGATGAGAACAGGCTGCTCCACACCCCACCAGAAATAGCAGGCTGCCTGCTCCAGGCTCCAATTGAAATTCCGTCTGTTTGTGATAGCATCCTTAGCAACCAAAAAATCGCACAAGACAATTCATGTAGGTGAGGTGTATCCAAGCAGCCAACATTTCAAATGCAAGCTTTTCTCCAAAGCTAATTTTTTTACAAAAATTCTGAATTTATTTAAAAGTCTTATCCAAGATATCTTTCTCGCTCACAGATTTAGCATATCAATGTTCCTGGGAAGTCATAATCATTGCTTTCATTCTATAGATTTCCTTGCCCTCTAACAACTCAGATTGTGTGTTGTCTCAACCATTGCCTTCAAGTCAGCTCTGACAGCTGAGTCAGACCAGAAGAATGGTTGAATTAAAAAGCCTGACAATCCTCTACCCCTTATTCAGCCAATAACCTCATTTGTTCATTGATTGGAAATTAAAGATGCTAGAAGTGGTTTTATTATTTTTGTTGGTGGTGATTTGCAACGCTGCTGATTTTGTGTAAAACTGTATTTACAACTTTGCTGATTTTGTGCAAACCTCCATATTACTCATTTAGGGCCAAATTACTGCAGAGGGAAAACAGGAAAGCCTGTAATAGATTACAGTGAAAAAGTCGAAGAGGAATCAGTTTCACCCAGGCAGGTGAATCTGACTGGTGTTCACAGCTCAGCTGAAGGCTTGCTCTGTAAATTCCTGCTGTTGTACTGTTCTTTTTTGAAGCAACACGCCAGCAAGATGTTTGCAGGATGCCACTGCTCCAGAAGTGGGAATATACCAGTGTGCTTTCACTGTGGGGTGAAAATGAGCATGTCAGTCCCCAGCTCTGCTAAAACTGGAGCTAGGGCTTGTGTTAGCCTCATTGTGTGTTCTGCTGATAGCTAAAATGTTCTCAACAGTTCAAAATTCATATTTTTTCTCTCGTAATTATCCCTTAGCTTAGCTTGTGATATTCAAAAATTATCCTCTAATTCTCTTGCTTTAACCAGATGGTTTATATTTTTTAAAATTCTTGATTATACTAATTTTCATATCCCCACTTAAACATAGCATTTTCTGACCTCTATCTCCTGTTAAAACAGTGATGAATTGACTTCAGTCACTCCAGCTGTTCACTAAATATTTTCCACATTTCTAGAGTGGGTTATTCATTCAATAGCGGATTGCAACTTCAGTATCTGAAAGATTCCTTTTTTTAAAGGCTCTTCACATTTATCCATCCATGCTTTTGACATCTAAAACGTTGTAATGGCAAGATCTGAGGTACTTCTAACCAACTATCAAATCATTTCACAAACACTTATTTTCTCAAGGTGGGGCGCAGAGTAGGCTGTGTTCTTACAGGCTACTCTGCAAATTGTGAAGGACTCCTGAACTATATCTCATCACCTTGTGTCTGCTCCTCATGTAAAAGATGGGGAATTAAAATGCCTTGATCCAACCTTCTGAAAAGTGTACCCATGAACAAGTAAAATGTCTTGTGATTCACCATCTCCACTTGCTCTGGATGGTTACAGCAGCAGCCTGACCTTTGGTAATGCCCATTATCCCTGAATCATACCCAGAGTTTTGATGGTTACTCAAAAAGTGTTATCAATCCTCTCCAGGAAGCACTTTTTTACTTAACTTACAGGGAATAGTCATATAAAGAAATGTAGGAGTCAATCCATGGCTTTAAAGCATCCAGAAAAATTATTGGCAGTTTTGTTAAAAAATTGTTGAAGAGTCAAAAAATCTGATATCATACATGGTTAATTATGTTTCCAAGTAACAATATTTTTCTAATTTCCAAAGTATTAATTCTTTACCTGCACAATCAGAGTTACAAATATGCATTTGGGGCTTGGAGATGGAAGTGTATTTGAATTATCAGGGTTCACATAGTCTTGTTTGACATCCTTTTTTTTGTTATTAAAGATGGTATTAGAATATTGGTATCAAGGAAAAAGCCATCAAGTACTAGGAAGTATAACATTAGCTCCCTCTCAGACAGACAAATACTTTCTTTCCTCCAAAGGACACAAGAGCAGTATATGAAAAAAACCCTTCATAAACACCAAGGGCATTTCTTTGGAGCACTGAATGGAAGTGAACTGACAGAATGAAAAGACAAAATGCCCACGGGCACCCCAACTTCTTATCCTCTACTAATTGGCTGTTTAAGGGCCCAGAGGAACTCCTCAGATGCTGTGTGCTCGCTGCCTCTCTGGCTAGTGTTCCCTGGGGTTACCAGCATGCAAGTACAGGGAGGGGGGAAAGAAAACCCAACAACATTTTTGACAAAAGAGCAGGTGCTTACAGGAACAGTCTCCAGTTGCAGGACAGTAACAAAAGAGCAGGCACAGGCTGGATGCAAA
>VWZK01015585.1:65253-130221 GCA_013396935.1 Baryphthengus martii | reverse complement strand
AAAAAAAAAAAAAAAAGCTGTGCTAAGAAATTAGTTATCAATGGTCCATCATCAAATTAAAAGGATGTATTGAGAGGGGTTTCCTGGGAGTCTGTCTGGTGTCTGGTGCTATTCAATATTTGCATTATCAACTTGGATGATGGAATAGAGAATGTACTTTGTAAATTTACATCTGACTCCAACCTGGGAGGAGCTGGAAGCGATAAGTGATTTGGAGGACAGGAGTCTGAGCTTGAATGAGCTTTGAAAAACTGGAATTGTCTGGAAAAAAAAAAAGGATGCAAAGTTCTACATTCATTTTTGCATTTCAGCTGCATAAATACAGAACGGGAAATGACTAAATACTTAACAGCTTTGCAAGATCTGGAGTAATCACAAGTTGAATGTCAGCCAAAGACATCATGTGGCAGCAAAAAAAAATCCCAACTTGCTGGAATGTGTAAACAGGAGGGTCAACTACAGACACACCAAGTAATCCTTCTGCCTTACTTGAGGCTGGCAAAGCCTCAGCTAAAGCATTGAGTCCAGTTACAGGGACTGATTTCACAGAAGGTGGAAAGAGTCTAGAGCGGAGATGATCCCTGACCAGGAGCATAGTAAAGGAGCAGTTGGAAGAACTGCAATGGCTGGAAGACTGAGGGCACTGATCAATGATTTAACAAAATGTAAGAGTGAGGATAGGTCAATAAGTAGGGTAGGAGGTAAGTCTCAGTTTAGATGATTGTCACTATCTCCTTGACATATATGGTGGATACATCTTAAGGCAACTCTTTCCACACCACATGCTTGTTCTGTAGTCACTATGGCTCACACACATAAGAGGCATAAAAAAATCACTGATATACTGTAGAATCACAGAATGCTTAAGCTTGGAGAAGACCTCTAAGGTCATCGAGTCCAACCATCTACCCAACATTATCATGATCACTAAACCACACCCTGAAGTACCACATCTATGTGTTTTTTTGAACACCTCCAGGGCTGATGAATCCACCACCTCTCTGAGTAGTCTGTTCCAATGCCTCACCACTCTTTCAGTATAGAAATATTTCCTAATATCTGAGCTAAACTCCCCTGGTGCCACTTAAGCCCATTCCCTTTTGTCCTATCGCTAGTTACCTGGGAGAAGAGACTGACCCTCACCTCACTACAACCTCCTTTCAAGCAGTTGTGGAGAGCAATAAGATTTCCCTTCAGCCTCCTCTTTCCCAGACTAAATAATCCCAGTTCTCTAGGCTGCTCCTCATAAGAGATGTTCTCCAGACCCTTTACCAGCTTCATTGCCCTTCTCTGGGCCTGTTCCAACACCGCAATGTCTTTCCTGTACTGTGGTGCCCAAAACTGAACACAGTACTCAAGTTGTGTTCTCCCTAGTGTTGAGTACAGGGGCACAATCACTTCCCTACTCCTACTGGGCACACTATTTCTGATAGAGGCCATGATGCCATTTTCCTTCTTGGACACGTTGGACTGCTTGGACACTGCTGACTCCTGTTCGGTGGACTGTCAACCAACACCCCCAGATCCTTTTCTGCCAGGCAGCTCTCCAGCCACTCTTCCCCAAGCCTGTAAGTGTTTCCTGGGGTTGTTGTGACCAAAGTGCAGGACCCAGCCCTTGGCCATGTTGAACTTCATAGAGCTGGCCTCAGCCCATTGATCCAACCTATCTAGATCCCTCTGCAGAGCTTTCCTACCCTCAAGCAGATCAACAGTCCCACTCAATTTGGTGTCATCTGCACACTTACTGAGGATGCACCTGATCCTCTCATCCAGTTCATTGATAAAAATACTAAACAAGACTCACCACAAAACTAAATCCTGGGGAATATTGTTTGTGACCAGTCACCAGATGGATTTAACTGTCTTCATCACAACTCTCTGGGCTTGCCATCCAGCCAGTTTTTAACCCAGCGAAGAGTGCACTTGTCTAAGCCATGAGCTTCCAACTTCTCCAGCAGAACACTGTGGGAGACAGTGTCAAAGGCCTTACTAAACTCCTCATAGAAAACATCCACAGTCTCTCTATCATTCACTAGGCGGGTCATCTGGTCATAGAAGGAGATAAGGTTGGTCAAGCAGGACCTGCCCCTCATGAACCCATGCTGGATGGGCCTGATCCCCTGGTCGTACTCTACATATCTTGTGAGTGCACTGAAGGTGAACTGGTTCATAATCTTCCCCAGTACCGATGTGAGGTTGACAGGTCTGTAGGTCCCTGGGTCTTCCTTTCGGCCCTTCTTGTACATGGACATCATATTGGCAAGCCTCCAGTCATCTGGGACCTCAAGGACTGCTGATAAATGATGGAGGGTGACTTAGTAAGTCCCTGCACCAGCAACTTCAGCACTCTTGGGTGGATCCTGTTTGGCCACAGGAACTTGTGAGTGTCCAGTTGGCATAGCAGGTCACTAACTGCTTCTTCCTGAATTATGAGAGGTCTATTCTGCTCTCCATCACTGTCTTCCAGCTCAGGGGGTTGAATAACTTGAGGATAGCTGGTCTGACTGTTAAAGGCTGAGGCAAAGAAGGTATTAAGTACTTCAGTCTTTTCCTCATCCTTGGTGGCAATGCTCCCCATCTCATCCAGTAATAGGTGGAGATTCTCCTTGGCTCGCTCTTTCTTATTAATGTATTTGTAAAAATCTTTATTATTATCTCTTACAACAGTGGTCAGACGGAGTTCTAGATGGACTTTTGCCTTTCTGATGTTCTCTCCACATGTCCTAACTAGATCCTTGTACAATTTTTGAGTTGCCTGCCCCTTCATCCAAAGGTGGTAAATTCTTTTTTCTCCTGATTCCCTCTCATATTCCCTCATACTCCTTAACTTTTCCAATTCCTCTCTCTGCTCTGCCACCAAGATGAGCAGCTCATTCATCCAGTCACACTGCACACAGGTGTTCTGCATGGTCCCATGATTGTGTGGGAGCTCTCTCTGGGTCCCCGCATTCCTTCTGGCAATGGCTTTCAGCCTAGTGGTGACCACAGCTGGGTCCTCTTCTGGGAGGGCAGTGACCACTAGTTGAGTTTGCCTCTCAGTCAGGAGGGGGAACCAGTTAGCACCAGCTGAACTCACCTCTGACCGTGGCGGAGCTCCCAGCACCCTGTCCGCGCCTCCTTCTCCCCAAACCGCCACACCCCGGGCCCTGTGCCTGCTCCTGAGTGCCAGCGCTGCCCTGGGAAAAGAGGCTTTCTGAGCAGTGCTCACTCACTGCCTCTTTGTTTAGTGACCCAAGGGCTCCCAAAGGACTTTTATGAGGGGCTGGTCTCGGTGAGTGCCCGTTGGAGTGGTTACGCCTTTTTCAGATCTGTCACCAGTGACACTGCTCCACTTGGGCTGCCTCAGCAGCCTCAGCAGCTGCCCACAAGCTGCTGGTGGACAGCAGGATAACCATGAGCCAGCAATGTGCCATTGAGGCCAAGAAGGCCAATGGCATCCTGGGGTGCATTAGAAGAGGTGTGGTTAGTAGGTCAACAGAGGTTCTTCTTCCCCTCTACTCTACCGTGGTGAGACTGCACCTGGAATATTGTGTCCAGTTCTGGGCCCTTCAGTTCAAGAAGGACAGGGAACTGCTTGAAAGAGTCCAGTGCAGAGCCGCGAAGATGATTAAGGGAGTAGAACATCTCCCTGCTGAGGAAAGGCTGAGGGAGCTGGGTCTCTTTAGCCAGAAGAGGAGACTGAGGGGTCACCTCATTAACATTTATAAATATGTAAAGGCCAAGTGCCAGGAGGACGGAGCCAGGCTGTTCTCAGCGATGCCCAATGACAAGACAAGGGGCAATGAGTGCAAATTGGAGCATAGGAGTTTCCAGGTAAACGTGAGGGAGAACTTTTTCACAGTAAGGGTGACAGAGCACTGGAATGGGCTGCCCAGAGGGGTTGTGGAGTCTCCTCCTTTGGAGATGTTCAAAACCCGCCTGGATGCCTTCCTGTGCGATCTACTCTAGGTTCTGGAAGGTTGGACCGGATGATCTTTTGAGATTCCTTCCAACCCATAACATTCTGTGATTCTGTGATTCTGTGTGCTGGCCCCCAGCACAATCGAGTCGCTTCGCCAGCTTCAAAAAGCCCCAAAAGAGCCCTTTGATGGCCATTTTTGCCATGATTTCCTTCCCCTGACTTTGTATACAAACTTCTGCACTCCTTGTATCACTTCAGGAAAAAGCACTGAATAGAAAATTGGATGTTACTTGTAGGACATTGAACACAATTTCATCTTGTAGTTATTTCATTTTAGACTTTCTCACAGACATCTACCATGTTAACCTCTTTCATTACTTTTATGCTTGCTTACCACAAGCTCTCCTTCCTCCCTCAATCTCTGAGATTCCTGCTAATATATCAACTCATTCTGTTGGTCTCCTCCTGTGGACTCAGGCATCATTCTTGTGTCCCGCCTCCAACATCTGGTGCCCTGATCATCATCATGAGTATATTATTTCCTTCATCAGAAGGAATGAGCGAGAGGTATCTCCCATTTCTCTAATCCAATTTATTTCATTGAATTTACCACATCATGCTTCTCCTGAACACCTCACTACATCACTGTATTCGGATGCTTTTATCTTACTGTGGCACATAAAGGTGACAGCATTTTCTCCTTCAGCACAATTTCAGGACCCAAGGTGTCCTAACTTCACAGAAGTATAGTCCGGTGATTCCTCTAGGGTAGTCCCTCAAGACCAGGAATTAGGATTCCATACCCTACACAAGTACCTCAGTTGCTGGCACATGTTCTCTTTCCCGGTTTTTACCTCATGAGCACTCTGGTTAATAATTTGTATACAGGGTTACATATGATGATGGAAGCATGTTTTCCTGGAATTACCGTTGTACTTGGGATGGTGTAAGGGATGCACAGAGCAATGAAATATAAAATGCCTCTCCATGTCATCTTGGCATACACTGTCCCACCACAGGTTACCATTCCCCTAGTTCTCATGGCCCAACGGAGGTGGATATCCTTCTATACCTTTCTCAAGCCTCACATAAACACCTGGATTTGCCACTAGATTGCCAGCATTCACTCTGAAGGACATGCAAGAGAGCTCATGGTCCTGTTTTCTCCCTCTGCTCTGTAGGCATTAGTACCAAGCAGCCATGAGGAAGTGAAGAGCTTGAGGACTGTAACTGAATTCAGCAGTTACTAAGTCAAAATATACCTCAGCACTCTGTCTCTTCTGTTTTCCTAATCATGCCTTGGACTTGTCTCTGCCTCTGAAGAGATCTTGAGCTCTCATGTCTTCATGGGACCTGAACATCAATTTCATCAGGCATTCAAAGACCACCAGGAATTGATTAGTTGCTTTGCTACAAATATCTTCATTGGACTATTGTTCCTGGTTTGCCGATTCGAGTTTTGTTGAAACACACGTTCCTGAACTAATGTAATTTAAATAACACCTGTTCTTGAAAAAGTCAGTAAATCATTGCAAGAATATCCAGTGAGCAATGCACTTAATCAATTTGCCCCAGAGATTTGGTGCAGCACTACAGAAAGGCTAGTAACAGAGACAACCTATACATATGGTAGTGCCACACAGGACAAAAAAGGTATTTAATAAGTCTGCACAGACTCGGTGATGGCTCTTGAGGTGTCAGGAGGGCCAGATCAAATGCCTGACCAGTTTACTCCTGCTTGGACCCAGCATCTGGTAACCCAAGGTAGAAATACGAGTACACTGGGGCTTGTAGCAGTACCTTGTTAGGCACATATGTGGGGATAGCCAAAGATGCTGTGCAGCCTCCAGCTATGCTGCTCTGAAGCCTCCAGACACCTTTCATCCATATAGTAAAAGTTCTGGGTAGAAAAGAGGGTCCAAGCCACAGCCTTTAAAGTTTCCATTGATCTTTTCTAAAAACACTCCAATATTTGTTGTCAAGTAATACTGGTCCAGGCTGAATTCTGGCTTCTTACAACACAGCTCATGTGCTCTGGATATTAGGGGCATTTTACCCTGTCGGGTACAGTACCATCAGGACAACAATACATTTACTGTGAACATATAGAAATAAAAAATTAAAATGAAGGCACTGCAAAATGATACTGAAATATTTCATAAGAAAACTACATAGGTTTTATTTTTTTAAAATTTTCATGAAAGACACTAAAATTAGTGGTCTACGAATACAACCCTCTCTTCAGAAATTGTACATTATCTGAGTTTAGGGTATTAAAATAAATACAAGATCCTCATAGAAAGTGAAGTGTGATAGTTCACTGGTTAAGAGAGCATCCATTTTGTGAAAGTTCAAAATTCAGCCTTATTTTACATTTCAGTTCCTGCATATTTATACTTCAGACGGTAGTACATCACTAAATACACCATTTTTCACTGTGTACATTTTTAAATGATTGGTCTACAACATTTTAACACTGCTGTATAATAAACACTTTTTGTAAGAAGTTCATCTCACTGGTTCAAATGGAGTAGCATTGTCTGCAGTCTCATTTCAAAATTATTGCACTTCTTTTATCTTTTTCGTCATGCCACGAGATGTGAAGTCCAAAATATTTACTTTTCTGATTGTCAGTCTTTCCCTCATAGTGATGTCTGAGTGAAGGCAAAATAGACAACTTGTTTTGTTGAATCAATAGAGGCATATTATCACAGCAAGATTATAATTCAGGTGTACAATACCTGCATTTTACAGAGTACAAAAATGAAACTGCCATGTGCTATGTGTCACAGCAGGTAACTAATATCAACAAAGTACCAGAGACTATGTTCAAATAATGTTGTATGGCTCTAACTTCAATCCACAAAAGCAAGGCAATTCAAAGTTAAGGCTTAAACGCTATCCATAATCCACTCTCTTTAGGAATTGCATTATGAATGCAGCTGAACTCTCATCTCAAGCCTGTGCAGTTACATGTTGCCACACAGATGGAGAGAGAAAGCAAACCCACTGTTACATGCAGATTCCTATTGATTGTTCTATATCTGGTAAAGATACCATCTACTGGCATTTACATTTCCTTGAGCCACTTTGGGGGCAGGTTGTGATAATTGCAAAAGGTGTTTGGGACAAACGGCATTTAAATAACAGCATATTTCTCTTTGCTCTTTGGGTAATATTCGAGTTTTGTGATAGCAGAGGTGGGGAAATACCTATTTTGTGAACTTCTTGTGGCAACAGGAGCAGCCAGGCCGGTGTTGGTTTCTGCATTGTTTTGAGCTGTAGTTACCTCGAGTCTGATAAAATCGAAGTTGAAACCAAAACAAAATTATCAGTGATACTCAATATTAAGAACCTCTTACTTCAGCTTGTCATTGTAGGCAAACATGACTATGGTGTAGGAATCAAAACAGTCTGTTTCTAGGTGAAGATGCAGAGGGAAACATAAATAACTCCAGGTTTCAACAATTTCAAAGCTCTGATTAATATAACTAATGGCAGAAGATGAACCAGTATGGCTAACCTGTAGGTGCAGAATGCATCAGATTGAAGAACTTCACAACTACCATTATAGTAGTCTTGAGCATTAAGACATCTTCATTTCTTTTTGACACAAAAGGGACCTGATGCTACAGTCTGACAGCTCCTGAAACCAGGCAAAGCTTTGCCCTCAATTTAAATGGCAGCTGCCGCCACAGGAGATTTTTCTGGCAGTTCTTGAGGAAAAAACTATAAATGCACATCTTGAATGCACAAATTCATAGAAGCTGAGTTATGGCCAGGGTCCAGTAACATTTCCAACCATCAGAAGTGTTTGATGGTTCCAATGATGCCTTTGAAGTTGATGGTAGCACTTTTGAAGCAAGCTACTAGGCCAGACAGGGCCTGGCCTCTTCTGATGTCTTCATATTTGGCCCAAAATCCTGGCTTCCATGCATTATATTTCTTCGCCCTTGCGTGTTTCTGCACTCCATAAGGAGTACCCAGGTACCTAGGCTGAGATTCGTTGTAATGTCACGTGTCCATAAATAACCTACAAAGAAGTGATGAAGGGAGCTGTAACTTTTGCCAGCTGCATGAGCCCAGTGTCCCATGTTTGTGCTCGAGCAATTTCCTTCTCAAGTGAAAGCAGAGGGTCCTGAGACTTGAGTGAGACTTTATCACATCAAAATGGAGTGAGGGGGCTTATTTGCCTTTTCTGCTGAGAAGGAACTAAAATCTGTACCCTTTCCACTCCTGTATTTACAGGGCAGGGCTGTGTGAGAACAGACCCAGGCAAGACTTTCCACTGCAGCACTTCCCCTCCTCATATAACCCAGGTGTGAATCCAGCAGCACCCCACAGTCCAGCATCTTATCTCCAGGGCTGGATGCATCTCCTTATTTCTGGGGAGCATCCAGGAAAGGGTATCTCCTGGCTGAGGGGTCAGAGCAAATGGTGCAGCCCTTGGCCCCGCGCTAGCCTATCTCCTTGCTTCCCAGGAGAGAAGATACCAGGGAGCTGTTTGCACAGCCCTATTCTGTTGACCAAGAAGCAGCCCATGACTGACAGCCTGGCTATTGCTAAAATAAATGAAGTTGTGATCTGAGCTGCGACACAAGGTATTACTGCAGAACAAATAAAAACAGAGCTAGAACTCTGTACTTCAGAGGTATTTATCCTTTTTATTCCCTCAAAGAACAAGCCTAATCTACTAACCCAAGTAGATTAGTAAACAGTACATTTAGCTTTCAGAGGCCTTCAGCACGTTTGCAGAGCTTGTGATGTACAATAATATGAGTAAAGGAAATAAATGGAGATTTTAGTAAAAAAAAAAAAAAGAAACAAGTATTGTAGCTGCTTATTTTCTCACTGTTGTGAGGAAGATCAGAGAAGACTCTTTTGTGTCAGTTTTATTTTGAACCCATTTCACTACTGAATATGGGAAGAGATTAGTTCGCTGCTAATTGTGCTGTTGGTTTTGTGATTCTATGAAAACCCCCTAAAAGTCTGCATGCAAAACCAATGAGGTAGAACATGTTTGACAAGCTTAGTTCCAACATGACCAATGTAGCAGGAAAAGATTTTAAAATCATTGCCTCTCTTCAATAACAATAGTACATACAAGTGTTTACAAGAGGATTAAAAGCTGCTTTAGTGAGTTGTATTAAAAGATTCCTTTATCAGACAAGTTTTATCGAAAAACCTGTTGGAGCACTATGTGGCTGATCAGATGCAAACAGAAGCGGGTTATGTTACCAACTTTATTTTACTTGCTTTAAAAGGATGTACGATGTATCTGTGAAATATACGCCATGCCTGCAACAAGCCATACCTATTAACAGCCTGCCCAATTACAACAACAGCAAAAAAAGCTCCACCAGCAACGACCCCTAGCACCTGGTAATTAAAATTGCTAATCACCAGCAATTATCTGGCACAGCTTTATAGCCAGGAGAAACAGTTTGACCCTTTGCCCACTGAAAGAAGAATGTTTGCTGTCTATCGATAAGTGCTTAGGCAAAGCTGTGTGCGGCTCACATCCATTAAGTGGCAACTAATAGGAAGTCAACAAAAGAGCTCTGACATCTGTAGTGGGCACTTCTAGCAGGCCAGGTTTGGGAGCACAGGTGTCTGATGGGCTCCTACCACAGGCCAGTGCACAGGACATGGGGACTTTTTCTTAAAAAGCCAACTTGAGCTGCCCCTGTTTCCTGGCTGCCTCCTCTGCAGCCAAAGAGTAAATGTAGTAAGTTTCCCGGAGAAAGATTAAAATAATTACTCATCTCGGGAGTCATGGCTTGTTTTCAGACTGTCCGCACACATTCAAACACAGAGAGGTAAGAAGTCCTGCGGGCTCAGTAATTTAGGTAAAGACTCTTCTTTGGTCTATTTCTGTTCTTATTAAGTAGTGAGTTAAAGATATATAAAATGTCTCTCTAGTGTGCTCTTTAAGTCTGAGATAGAGAGTTTGAGATAATAAAGATTTATTTTTTTTCCACAGAACACCATTATGCTCAAAGCTATAAAATACCCTTCCATTGTTATAGCTCCAGGAAGCTACTGCTAGAGATTATTTGAACTACAATAAACAACTCCATTAAAGCTTCTGAGCTCACCAATGACTCTTATAAGGTCCTAGATAAAAAGATCAGATTTTTTTTTACTTCTTTTCTTTTTTTTTTTTTCTCAAGAGAAAGAAAGAGAGTCTGGCAAAAATGTTGTAAGCTTCTCGTAACAAAATGACCTACAAAACCTGAAAGATAAAGCATCCCTTAATCATTCAGGAATGCAAATTGCTCCAACAACAGGTATCAGTAGAGATTATGAAGCCAGGAGCTGCTGACATCCAGAACCGAACCTCTGTAGCTTCATCTCTTAATTTAGAAGGGGCTTTGGGGGATCTTGGCAAGTTAGAGTTTCGGTGTGAAAGGAAAGGACAAAGTATCAATCCCAAGGTTCATACTTACAGACACAAAAGATTTGGAGGCATTCTGTCTTGCACATGCCGTCCCTTTTCCTGCATAAGATCTCAAAGCCCCTCCACGTACATCTTTGTACTGTGACATGTAAAATAGGAACAGTTTTATAAATGGGAAGCAACACTGTTGGCATGATTTGACAATATCTGCTAATCCAAAATCATTAGTGAAGTAATTTGAATTGTTCTCTGCTTTCTGAACTCTCTCTTAAGCCCACCTTCCAAACTGCTTCAAGTTACTGGGGTTAGACAGCTTGAAAATAACATTATTGTCCCATGAGTATGCTGTGAATAAAGCAGCCATAACTTGCACCTCTGCACCATTTGCATTGATAAAGTCTGCATCTGGACTGGACACCTCTTGTCCACAGATGGCATCCCACAGAATTCAATGTAGCTCCTGTTTAGCCTATACAAAAAATTTCCCTTACTAGAGAAGGAGCAATGTTATGATGGGCACATACATCTCGCTCCAACATGGAGTAAAAGTGCAGCTAGAGTTTACATCTCAACCTAGGAGCCTGGAAAGACTTCTTGGTCATCCTGTTCAACTGTAGCCCAGGAGATCTCAAAATGGCTGTACTCTTTACCAAAGTCAACTGCAATAGTTTAAATAAAAAATCAGATTAAAAAAACCCAGTGGATTAAAAACCTCCAAACCCTCTGTATTCCGCACAGATTTTCCCCTTTTTAGAAAATGAAAGTTGAAGTTCAATTTTCTGCTTGAATTTTGGCACGTACATGGAGGTTATCTTCCATTATATTCCAGTTCTTTGTCAGTGGTTTTACCACGGGATTGTTGTCTGCTGTTGTTTGTATAGTCCTGCCAGTGTGAAAGAGATCAATTTCTCTTTGACAAATCTTTAGTGAAGTCAGAAAAAAATGAAGTTACTGGAGACATGCCTATTTACAAGCTTGGACTGTAAAGTGCAAATCAAGATAAAAAAATGGATTATAAATTTTGGCATTGTTTGACATTCAAATTCTTCTGCCTGCATGTCTAATTCAACAATAATCCACAGCAGAAGAGCATGCTAACAGATTTGTGTAGTCTATCCATCACGGAGTAAATTACACTGAATGGCCCATCTCTGGGTGACCTGAGGTAATGAAAAATCTGAGGAAGAAGAGGAGGAATAGATTTTCTGACACTAATTTTCTTTTGGAGTCCATAAAATACCAATGGATTTCACAGGATTCTGTTCGAATTGGGACATCATGGCCATGCAGGATATGAAAACATATTTTTCTATGGATATTTATATTGAAGAGTGATTTTTAATACCATTGTCCAAATCACAAACTAACGGAATTGTCATTGGAAATGGAATATTCAGCTGGTTTTTGTTCCATTTTTGAGAGCGTGAACCTTTGGGGATGGTAGTAGGATGAGCGAATGAGTTCGGGGGAATGAGAAATTAATTCCACTTTTGAAAAATGTGGGGTCAAAACTAGAAGATGGGGCTGAGGAGGTAATAGACCACCTGCTCTGCATGTTGGCTGAGTTGTGAGATGAAGTTGAGAGGTTAAGAAGTATCAGAGACTCTGAGGAGGAGAGAGATTGGTGGAATCGTACTCTGCCATCCCTGAAGTTGGTACTGGTGTCATTGACAGTGTTTTGGGTTCTTCAGTCATGGATTACTATATAAGACACCTGGTCTGATAGCATCTAATGGGATGTATCTGTCCCAGAGGTGGAAAAGGATCCTGGGGCAGGAGTTAGCAGGGTTCATTGACAGAGCTTTAAACCAGGTTTGAAGGGGGAAGGGGGCAAAATGGACCTATTAGGCAAAAGCCCGGTGGAAGCATGCCAGGGTCTGTAGGATGATGTGCTTGAGAAAACTCTCATTCTGCCTTCTCAGTTGAGTTGGAGGATAGTGATGAAATAGTAAACAACAAGGCAATGACTGCTGATGGTATAGAAATTATGGAAGCACCTAAAAAAGGTCAGGTAGGAATTGGGGCCCATGCCCACAAAAAGGTATTGGGATCATTAGTCCATCTGAAGTGCACGTACACCAATGCACACGGCATGGGTGCAAACAAGAAGGGCTGGAAGCCATGATGCATCAGGAAAACTATGACATAATGGCAATCACAGAAATGTGATGGGGTACTTCACGGACTGGAGTGCCACAATTGATGGCTACAATCTCTTCAGGAGAGATAGACAAGGAAAGAGAGGAGATGGTGTGGCCCTGTATATTAGGGATTGTTATGAATGTCTTGAATTTAAGTATAGCGATGACAAGGTTGAGTGTTTGTGGATTAGGATTAGAAGCAAGGCCAAAAAGGCATATATTGTTGTGGGTGTCTGCTATAGACCTCCCAACCAGAGCACTGAGGTAGACAAATGTTCTATAAAGACCTTGGTGAAATCTCAAGGTCATTTGCCCTTGTTCTTATGCGGGGATTTCAACTTCCCCGATATCCTCTGGAATTACAACACAGCAGAGAGGGAACAGTCCTGGAGGATCCTGGAATGTGTTGAAGATAACTTCCTGACACAGCTGGTGAGCAAAGCAACCATGCAAGGGGCTCTGCTTGACCTGTTCTTTGTGAACAGGGAAGGGCTGGTAGGATGGCTGGAGGCCGTGTTGGGCAAAGCGACCACGAATTGGTAGAGCTCTCTATTCTTAGAGATGCCAAATGGGGTGTGTGTGTGTGTAACAAAACTACCACTCTAGTCTTCTGAAGGGCAGGATTTTAACTTGTTTAGTAGCCTGATTGCCAGAATTCCTTGGGAGTCAGTTCTGAAGATTATAAGAGTCCAGGAAGGCTGGACACTTCAAGAATGAAATATTGAAGGCACAAGAGCAGGCCATCCCCATGTGCTGTAAAGACTGTTTGAACAGGGAGCTCTGGCTGGCGCTCAGGGTAAAAAGGAGAGTTTATGCCCTTTAGAGGAAACGGCAGACCACGCACGATGACTACAAAACTCTCATGAAGCTATGTAGGGAGAGAATTAGAAGGTCAAGAGCTCAGTTAAAAATAAATCTGGCCTCAATGGTAATGCTCAATAAGAAAATTTCTACAAATACATTAACAACAAAAGAAAGACCAGAGAGACCCTCCATCTCCTCTTGGATGCACGAGGGATCATAGTGACAAAAGATGAGGAAAAGGCTGAGGTGCTTAATGATTTCTTTGCCTCAGTCTTTACTAATAGGACCAGTTATAAAGAGGGAATCCAACTCTCTAGGCTATGAGACAGTGACCAGGAGCAGAATGACCCTCCTCACAATCCAGTAGGAGATTGTCAGTGACCTGCTGTACCATCTACATGAACATAAATCTCTGAGGCCGGATGGGATGCACCCAAGAGTGTTGAAAGAGCCGACGAGGTTGCTCACCAAGCCACTTTGCGTCATTTTTCAGCAGTCTTAGCTGACGGGAGAGGTACCAACAGACTGGAAATCAGCCAGTGTAACTCCCATGTATAAGAAGGGATGGAAAGATGATCCAGGAAATTACAGGCCTGTTAGTCTGGCTTCTGTACTGGGAAAGCTGATGGAGCAGATGATCCTGTTATGTGATTCATGCAGGACCGTGTGATCAGGCCCACCCAGTATGGGTTCACGAAGGGCAGGTCCTGTTTGACTAACCTGATCTCCTTCTATGACAGGGCGACTTGCTTTTTGGATGAGGGAAGAGCTGTGGATGTTGTCTACCTTGACTTTAGCAAGGCCTTTGGCACAGTTTCCCACAGCATTCTTCTAGAGAAGCTGGCTGCTTGTGGTTTGGATGTGTACATGCTTTGCTCGATAAAAAGCTGGTTGATTGGCCGAGTCCAGAGAGTTGTGGTCAATGGAGTCAAATTCAGTTGATGACCAGTCACAAGTAGTGTCCTGCAGGGCCCAGTGCTGGGGCCACTCCTATTTAACATCTTTATTGGTGATTTGGATGAGGGGATAGAGTGCACCCTTAGTAAGTTTGCACTAAGCTGGGTGGAAGTGTCAATCTGCCTGAGGGTAGGGAGGCTCTGCAGAGGGATCTAGATAGGCTGAATCTCTGGGCCAAGGCCAATCACATGATTTTCAACAAGGCCAGATGTTGTGTCCTCCACTTCGTCCACAACAACCCTCAGCAGTGCTAGAGGCTTGGGGGGGGGGGTGACTGGAGAGCTGTCCAGCTGAGAGGAACTTGGGGATGTTAATTGACAGCCAGCTGAACATGAGCCAGCAATGTGCCCAAGCGGCCAAGAAGGCCAATGACATCCTGGCCTGTATCAAGGACAGTGTAGCCAGCAGGAACAGGGAGGTGATTTTACCCCTCTGCTTGGCACTGGTGAGATCGCACCTCGAGTACTATGAGAAGTTTTGGGCGCCGCAGGATAGGAAGGACATCGAGGTGCTGGAGAGGGTACATAGAAGAACAACCAGGCTGATCAGAGGTCTGGAGGGCAAGCCTTATGAGGAGAGGCTGAGGGAACTGGGGCTCTTCAGCCTGGAGAAGAGAAGGCTGAGGGGAGATCATATTACTCTCTACAGCTACCTGAAAGGAGGTTGCAGTGAGGCGGGTGTTGGCCTCTTCTTCTTTGTGACTAGTGATAGGACTCGAGGAAATGGGTTCAAGTTGTGCCAGGGCAGGTTCAGATTAGGTATCACGAAAAATTTCTTCACCAAAAGAGTGGTGAAGCATTGGAATAGGCTGCCCAGGGAAGTGGTGGAATCACTGTCCCTGGAGGTATTAAAAAAACGGTTAGATGTCGTGCTTCTGGAGGTGGTTTAGAGGTTACAGAAGTGTAGGGCTATCAATTGGCTTGATGATCTTTAAGGTCTTTTCCAACTGTGTTAATTCTATGATTCTATAATATATGTCTAACATAGAATGGGTACACAAAGTTCACCAAATCACCGTTGCACAATAGTTTTCTCTTTTCTCTGTGCACAATTCCAAAATAAAACAAGTTTGCCCATTTCTCCTTCAAGTGAAAGCCTGGCTGTGTCCCACAGGTCGATGGATCAGTTCTGGGCTTCCTTGGAAGAGAGCTCCAGAGTCAAGGGTCCTCCACGGAAAATCTCACTGTCGCCTGCTAGACAATCAAACTGGGGGATTTCCTGCTCAAGTGCCTGTTAACCTCTTCTGTCCTGGGGAGGAAGAAGAAATGAAGGAGGTAGACTTCAAACTGTTCAACCGCTGTGCTCCATTAGGAGTGCTGGTGAGCTGTACTAGTATAAATACAGTTCTGGAGAGCCCTCTGACCCAGGATGGCACATCTCAGGTGACATATCTGTTAGTGCTTTCCCTGACAGCTTGCCAGCCACAAGGATACCCCTAGGAAGAGGAAATATGCCACTCTTGAAAGGCAGTCTTGCAACATCTCGCTCAAGATAGACATAGGGCAATGAACACATTCCTATACTGCCAATGCTTTGTGGAAAGATAGGCAAATGCCTTTGTACCCCCAGGATGTATATATGTTCCTGCACATACCTTCTGCAGTATCAGCTCTGTCTCACCCGGATTAAAACTCAGCACATTTGTTCATACCTCCTTCTCCAGCTCAGTCAGGCTTTTGATGGGAAAGAGTGCTGCTCCTCCTGGTCTGGACAAATTGCTGTTAAGCAGCACAATGTTGCCATGGTGGTCCGAATCATTTCAGCCCCTCCCCTACCAGAAGTAGGGCATAGGGAATTCCAAAATAAAGAGGAAAGATTTTCCAGAGAAATAGGTGTTTCACCTAAAGAAAGATGGCAACATTTTACTGGCATGAAGCAGAGGACTGTTAAACAGCTGAGGATTTGCTACACCAAAAACCAGGAATTTGAAGTCAAGATTCTCCCTCTCTGTAATTCATGATGGTCCTGTACATCCCCAGAAGCTTCTTTAATGAAACAGTATGGCAGAAAATTGATGTTGTGCTGACAGTGTTATCCTATTTAGCCAGTATTTATTCTGGCCCCCTCATATCTACCCCTTCTCTATTTATTGTGTGACATGTCTGTGAAAATACTATGGGTTTTGGTTTCTTGTACAAAACTCTGTAGGAGCCTTTAAGAAGTCCAAATACTTGTTAAGTGGATTGTTGGTATTTTTTTGTGGTTACTTCAGAGGGCTCAAGTTTGAATAGCACCATATTTCTTTCAGGGAAACCATGACAGATGTCTGTCAATTGTCAGATACTACATGTCTGGCATATTGTGGCTCACCCTCAGCCTTTGTCCTGGCCTGACCTCTACCTGGTACTGAAGGAAGAGCATTTTGCAGTTCCCATGGGACAGTCAAAAAGTTTTCTTAAAAACATATGCACTCTCAGAAACATTTTAATGACAGAAGACCATGGTTTCAGCTCGATTGCCTCTTCTTTTAGTTGCTTATGGTTGCCAAATGCATGTTGAGCAACTCTTTCTACTTAACATGCTCCAGAATCTTCTCTTGACACATATTGACTTGTTTTAACCTTTATTGTTTGAAGAGACAGGTTTTTTTATATCTTCTGGGTAGAAGGCAGATAAAAAATATCTACCTCACCTGAGATGTCTCCATCTTCCTTAGAAACCTTCTAGATTCTTCATAAGTCCAGAAGATTTAGCAGCTCTCTGACTACATTTCTTTTTCCCTACAAACTTGAAATGAAGTCAATATAGCATAAGTTGTTTTTAAAAGAAAGCAGGAGGGTCTTGGTCAAAACTCCAAATACTATATATGCTCTGAATGTGGGATAAAACACCAGCCAAGCTGGCAGGCCTGATGGTGCTGATGGCACTGCTGTTTCCATTTCTGTTGTTCCACATGCCTCTCATGAGTATTTGAACTTAAATCAACACAAATTTATCAGGAAATTACACCTTCCTCTGTTTACCACACTCAATCTGTGAAATAATACTTTTTGTGAGAGAGAATGAACAAAAAGTCCCTGCTACTTAGTCTTCCCAAGTGCTTTTCTACCTGGAGGGGTGCACAGAGTGGCTTTTGCCAGACTGAAGCAAGTGTGGGTGCTTGCATCCATGCATGGGGTAGGTGTCAGACACCCAGGTGGTTTGTGGGCCCTATTCTCACAGTAGGAATAAATCAATGCCAGAAGTCTCTGTAATGCTGGTATTACATGGACTCAGCCAGCCAGGTCCAGATTTGACCAGGCTTCTGCAGGTCAGAGAGACCCGTGCCAGACAGAGCAGGGACTTGGGACAGAAGTGTCACCTGAGTCAGCCAGTTGTGTATCTTCCTGTCCTTGGAAAGGTCTACAGAGCCTAAAAAGACTCCTGAGCCAGCCAGGCCACAAAGACAGTGCCTTTGTGGAGGACAACAGCCTCCACGGTTGCCACCTCTCAAGAAGCTTATCTTTATGAAGAAGGGTGGGTTAGACAGATGTCAAGATGAGACAACCTCCAGAATACAGGAATCTCACATCTTTCTGGGCCTATGTGCCAATGTCTTCCAGTTTATAAGGTTTCAAATCCCTGTGATTTCTTCTGGTAGACGTACTCCTAACCTACAAGCAAATGAAAAGAGAGCCTAATAATGGATAGAGAATAACCACAAGTGGTTAGAAGTGTTGATATTGGACTGATCTTTCCAGTCCTCTAAAGAAAAAATAGACTAGACCTTTCAGACCAGTAGTACAAACGCAAAATGTATTATCAGTGTGTCGGGCTTGGCTGCAACCTTTCCTCAGTATACTATTAGAAAGTGGAAAAGAACTCCATTGAATAAGAAGCTTAGCATTTTTTTTTTTTTTCCTGGACATAAGTAAGTTATTTCTGTACAATGAAAACAAAATCTTTGGCCACTGAAACTCACAGTTAAGCTGAATACCGCAACACGCTCTATTTCAAAGCATTAGGATAGGGAGATCTTAGGTCACTGGATGACAACTCGACTAAGTTTCTTCAGGGAGCTTAAGTGGAAAATTGTTATTGAGATGTAATGCCCTAGCTGAGACATGCTGTAAAGAAAATAGCTCCAGCAAACAGCAGAAAAGACTGCAGGAGATACTAAGATTAAAAAAAAAAAAAAAAAAAAAAAAAAAAAAAATGAAGAAAAAAGTAAAAAAAAAAAAAAAAAAAAAAAAAGAAAAAGATAAATGTAGGAATAAGTTAAAAATAAAAATAAACAAAAAATAGGATGTGGAATGGGAAAGACATTCAAGAAGAAATGTTAATAAAAGATATTGGATGAAAGCCCAGAATAGAAGTACAACAAATACAAACAACTAGCAAACGTACACATAACAGGGTGAAAATCAGAGTCTGCCCTTCCTTTGCATGCAGAACTGAGCAAATAGAGCCACAGGCAATTTTGGAGAATGGCAGCTCTAAAGAATCCAGAGTATAAACATTTCTTTCAGGCCAAAAGACAGAGACACCTAAATGCCACCTGTGACATACTGAGAAAGGAGGTGATGTATAAAATGGCAACACAATTAAAATATTCCATGCACCATTTTTGAAGATTTCTCAAAATGGTGGAGTAACAAAAGCCTCAAACCCAACTATCTATCTCAGTTGTCTGTACAATGCTCACTCTTTAATAAGTTTCATAAAGTGTACAAGGGCCTTTCACCCAACATCACCAAAGAGGACAAAGACGAGTTTCAGATGTTCTTATGTACCTCATGGAGATGAGTACATCACGGTTATTGGTTACACAATGAAATCTCTATTTTTCTGTTCACTGAACATTTGCACTATTTCAGGTTTACTTGAGAATTTCAACTAATAAACAATGAATATTACTGTTTATGTTTAAAATATTTGTGAGATCTTTAATAAAATGTTTCATATCTGTTAGTCAGTGCTCAAACTGTGAGTTTGAGTTTGGTCACAATGTCATAGCTATTTTCTGGCATGATGAACACCACTTCAACAACTGAGAGAGATTTAACAGTCTTCTGAAGAGAAGATGTATTTATATAGCATTGAAAATTTAACATAATTGCAATCCTTCTCCAAGCTTAAACATTATTTTTGATAGTTTGTATGTTTAAGAATAAGGAGATGATGTAGTCAATGGTAAAGTGTATTAAGTGAATGTTAGCTTGAAAGTAAGTTTTCTGGTTCAGAAAAAAAAAAAATAAAGCTGAATCAGGCCAATTTGTAAAGGATTCATTATCCTTTTCTTTCTTTCTGTCATAGTTCAGGCTGGGGTTTGGAAAGCTGCTTCCACTTGTGGACACAGAAATATTTCTCTCACTTTATCAAAAGTTCCACTTCCAGGGCAAACACATGAACAAAAAAGTATTAAAACTTTTTATCCTCAAGTATTAAGATGGGCGTGCTTAGAATTCTTAAAAAGTAATCTCATTAAGTACTTTAAGACACTAAACTTTCAAGTAAATACACATATACAAAGGCAAACTTGCACATGTAATTGGAGATGGAATAGCTTTAGGTGAAAATATGTTCATTTTTTCACAGTATAAACTGCTTCCATGTGAAAATGGGAAGGGAGGGATAAAATTAAAATACGATAAAAATGGCTAAAGGAAGAAGTTAAATACAGAATCACAGAATCACAGAATGTTAGGGATTGGAAGGGACCTCAAAGGATCATCAAGTCCAATCCCCCAATACGTATGTAAATACCTACCTTGAAAATGAAATTAAAAAAAAAAAAGTAGTAAATCCACAAGTACCCTCATGGGGCAGCAAAAACACCCCTTATTACCAGGTCATCTCTCATGACAGATTTCAAATACTTGCTCAAAGCCATGAAAATGTGGAAGATTTATGCATAAAAATTGAAAGAGTTCACAACCTTTTTTAACTTTGTTCCCAGAAAAATCTTTCCTTTCTTTACAAATACTCACTTAGGAAATTCAGGGAATGGCAGAATGCAGGCAAAGAAAATTTCCTCTCATCTAACAGAAGCTCGACAGAATTGTGGTCAGAAGAAAATAATGCCGTATATAACATCTTATAATAGAAAGGATTAGGCAATTGTAAAAGGTAATACAGACATCTCTACCTTATTAAGTGGAATCTGCTCTAGAAGCCAGTTCCCTTTTCTACCCACCGTCTTCCTTTTCGAGATAGTTTCGATTAAAAGTAAAGGCTTTTTTTTGAATGTTTTTAGGCTTATCTAGTCTGAATTCCATTTCTTTCCAATCAAGACAAACAAATGTCCCAAGTTTTCATGTCTCGACGTTAAACTACAGACCTGCTGGTCTTTGCCTGCTGGAACAGAGCAAACAAGTTCCCAAATGTCTTTTCTGTTTCTCAAGCTGTATACAGACACCTCCTACTCTTTCGTCTGCAAGAAGAGAAGCTCCAGGCATCCTTTCTGATGTTTCAGCAAACACATAGATATCTTATGAAAGTTCCTCTCAGCAGATATTTCAACTTCTTTCAAGAATCCACATACACCTTGGTATTGGCTACAGGGATGCCTCCATTAAAGAAAATTTCATACTGATCTGATAGTAATTTTGGAAGGGGTGAGCTCTGTTTTTCAAAAAGCCAAACAAATGTAGTGAGGCTTAGGCCAGCCAACCAGCAGAACATTGACCTCCACTGTGCACAAGGGAGGTCAAATACATTTTAAAAGTAACAAATATTATATGAAGCTGCACAATTGAAGGCCCACCTTGAGTAAGCAGCAGTTCTCCAAGCACAGCTGTAGTTTCAAGTACTTCGTAACAATGACAGTCATGAGAGGGAGAGAAAGAATGTGCTTGGGCTTTAGGATCAGAGGAGAAGAAGGGCAATGAAGGCTCAGAGGCCTTTCAAACTGTGTTTTCCTGAAGGAAGTAAAACTTAGAAATTACAGACAGAGGAGCTTAAAGAACTTTCCAAACAGGTCTTTCAGTAATTTAAGATAATATAATGTTCACCATAACAAAGTCAGAACTGTAGTTACGGTGTTTTAACTGAACTTTAAAATCCAAGATGTGTAGATATTTTAGATCACCACAATTGCTTTACTACACTGTTACCCACATTTATGAAGTGCTCTAATGGCAGCTTTCAGAAGACTATGTGAACCAATCCTGCTGGTGTAAACCCCTCAACTCACCGAAGATTTAGCAAGAAATGTATGGGAGCTTAAAGAAAAAGCACCCCTTTTTACAAAAGGAAACCACGTGTGGGTGTCTAAAACCAGAAGGACTCTTGAAAAACACTGGGAACAGACATTAACTGATTAAATTTTCATACCACATTAAGTTATTAGCCAGGCACGAACGATTGTGTTCAGAAGAAAAGATTATGAGGATAAGAAGGTTATTGCTCTCTTTACCCAAAGAATTACAGAAAGTTAGTACCAAACTGAGCAGATTTCACATAACTGAAAAAAATATAGATGTGAAAGGGGAAGTGATTATTGGTAAAATGGTTGGCATAGCCTGCTCAAGTCAACAGCTTTGTGGAAGCGATTTAAATCTATGCTATTTAGATTTTAGGCACTGCTGGAAGAAAAGAAAAACAATGAAAGTTTTAACATTCTGCTCTCCAAAAACATGATGGATAGATTTTGCCTATAATACGTTAGTTCAGGTTTTACAAAGTAGGTAATTAAATGTTTGCAAATACACTGCCTTTACAACTGGAATGGCAACTACAGCGAGATTCCCTTTCAATTTACACTCGTGAGTAAGAGCAGAATGTATTCAGTGCTACAAATTGACATTTCAGTACTGATATGAGAAAAGTTGGACTGATTCAGCCTTTATATCCAAGTATCCACTATCAAAAATATGGCACATGATAGAAAAAATTATCCCAATAAGGTAAACACATTTATACTTGTGTATAAATTATACTTGTGTATAAATGTGTTTAAATTATGTTAATGTGTATAAACAAGCCAATATCTTAAGTTACTCCCAATTTAAACTATTTATAAACTACCCTTTACAACAGTCATCTCCAGAGGGTTAGAATTTTGGTAAAATTGCATGGATGTCAGAGGATACGAGTCTGTGGATAACTCCTTTGCATTCCTGTAAGCCTCACCTCAAAGGAACAGCCTGTTTGCCTGCACTACATATGGAAATAGTTAGTTTCCTATGAGTAACGCCATTAAATCTGAAATCAAATCAGATCAAATAAGATGCATCTCATTTTGTTTCATAAAAAATGGAGAACCCATCACTCTTCTCCTTTTTAAAGATGTGAGAAGTAGTTGTTCCAACGCATGAATGACGTGCTCGAATTTCTTTCTTGGCAGCAAGTAAGCAAATCCACATGTGATATGAGCTGTACACTAGTGTCTCTCTGTAATCTAACCTAGATCATCAGCATGTCTCTATGTCTTGCTGACTATGACACTAGCTTAAAACGGAGTACACTAAAAGAACAGGATTTTGACTCTTGTTCCAAGGACTGTATCAAGATATCAAACAGTCAAAGAGCAAATACAGCTCCAGATTCATCCTCTAAGGTTATTGAATGATAAACAGAGGGCAGAAAGTAAAAGATTTTCTCCTTGCCTGATCTTCATGGAGTCAGATCTCTGATTCCTATTGACACTTCACTCTGACAGGGAGTAATTATTTGGGTTTGGGGGCTTTAGAGTGGTTTGGTTTGTTTGTTTTGGCCTTTTTCCCTTTTCATTCTAAAAATATTTATTTACAAAGTGTACTCGTGTCTGAGAGACGAGACCAGAAACAGTCTCAGGAAGGAGTAGCAACCAAGTAATATATGTGTGATTTAAAATTATGTGATTTCTCTGATGAACTATAAAAGACTGTGAAAGTCCTGGCCATTCTTTGCATCTTTCCTACTGCTGCTTTAGGTCCTTGTAAGGAGGACTGGAGTGATGACTGTTGCTGATTGTGACTACTGCAGGTGTGGTCCACCATGACCAGCACCAGTTTTAGTGGTAATATTACTCAGTTTGAAAGGCACTTATAATAATCCATTAGTTTCTCCAGGCAGCACACACTTCTGGACAGATTACTATAGGAATAATTCCTATTTTCAGGGTATTTTTTGGTTGGTTGGGCTTATTTTGGTTTGATTTTTAAAAATTTTTATTCCATCTACTTTTAAGATCCCTTTATAGCTATAATTATTTGTTACACTTATTACTGTAGGCTTCCTAATTGTGAACCAATTGTCTATCAAGTGTTCTGGTAGATGAATCAAGTTCTCGGTGCCCATGCCTGAGGAAGCTGGATCACCCCAACCTTTCCACCCACTGTATCAACAAGACACAGCTGACCATAAGGGAAGCCTGGACTTTGAACCCTGTATTGGGTTTGGGTCACCCATATGTGAAACCTACACACACATCTCCAAGTACAAGTATCCTGATCCAGAGCTAAGCTCCAGCCTGTAAATCTAGGAGAATACAGTAGACATGAGAAGTGGATGAGGAGAGAGTGGTGGTTTCTACATCATCTAAGAGATGGTGGTTTCTGTACACCGGCAGAATAACCATTTTCAGGTTCTTTGTAGGCATAACAGAAGAGCTTCAAGAAGAGCTCTGATAAAACTGGATGAATTACAAAGTTTCAGGAGGAGTTTTCTTCCAAAATGGTGAGAGCAAGAAAATACTTGTTTGGATGTTGAGTAAATGAGCAATGAAGGTAAGAGTTTTCCTAGTAGTACCAAATAAGGTGGGAAATAGCTATAGAAGAAGGCTATCTTTCAAGCAAACTACACACTACCCTTTGGGATTCTTGCCTTCCACAGCAGGGGAACAGCTCACCTGTTGGTACCAAGACAGAATGTGAGGTTGAGGATGGGAATGGCATGTAGGGAGATACAGAGGAGGTCAATCTAGAGATGGTTCCCATAGAACACTGGAGGCCTCTGGAGGAAATACAGGAAAGGTCAGTAGGGAATCATAACCACTCTTGAGCCCCTAGAAATACAAAGCATGCAGCTGGGGCCACAGAGGCACACAGCCTCTCAGATCACAGCCCAGAAAACTGCAGCTGGGGCCAAGAACCAAAAGTACAGCCTCCACCCCCTGTGAACATTACCGATGTTTTTAAGGGTCCTTTGAGGTGCACACTGAGCCCTGCCAGCCTTCTCCTAGAAAAAGCAGGACCCTACAGAGATCCAAAATCACATCAAATGCAGATTAACATCCCCTAGACAAGACTGCTCAGACTGCCCCCTCCACCATCTCTCAACTGGCTTGCACATCCCTTGCCTTCCTGAAGATCATTCCGGGAACATTCCAGTTCAGTCAGTAGCATTGTGATGGGAATTTGGAGGCACACACGCGCATCCGTGTAGCCACGTACAAACACACTGCATATGGATCAGCTCAGACACAGGATCAGTAACCACCAGTGACCCAGCAGCCTCAGACATGGGGACTGAAGCTCATCTCACAGCTGAGGAGAGGCTTCCCTCTCCTCAAGGAATACCTTGCTGGCATTAAACTTACTGTCACGTAGCAGCAGTACCTCCGTGAGCTTGGCTTGGCAGATGAGAAGGGAGCAATGCACAGCTGCCACGGGGTCTCCCAGAGGGTGGTAGAAGCTGGGTGTTGTGAGACTGATGAACTGCTGCCAAAGCTCCCCTGGGAAGTGTTGTACCCGTTGTTGATGCAGGGACAGGCTCATGCACGCCTGGCTTCATATACAGGGCTGGAGCAGGAGCGAGGATGCCATGCATGCCAAGGACAGCTGGAGGAAGCCTCTGACCACCGAACTTTTGGGACAGAGCACAGCACTAGTCTCAAGTTTGAAGAGACCCCCTTAGCTACTTAAATGAAGGTGACAACATCTTGCAAGATGGCTCTGTGCAGAGTGAGGGGTAATCAGCTCTGTTCTGCATTCACAGCAGCTTCAGGGACACTGAGGCTTATTTCAGCCTGATGCATAATCCTGAGATGCAGTTCCTTGTTTTAGTCCCTGATTATGCACCACCATACATTCCTCATTCATTTGTATACAGAGTGGTAATCTCACCGAAGATCCTGTGCCACAGGTAAATCAGGTTATTACTGTGACATGTTACTGTTACGGCTTATAAAGTCCTGTAGTCATTATCCATATTTGCTATACATAATCATTGTGGAATGACATAGAAAAGAAATGGTTTTCAGATTAAACATGTCAAAACCCAGAATCTTGTCGTGCTTGTTATTGCAATTTTATTTTTATTTCTCGTGTTTGCATGTTTATACAATGCTCCAGGTAAATACTCCCCCATAATTGTGGGTGGTTTTTTTTTTAATCACTGTCATATTATCAGGGTATGCAATATAATAAACAGATCTGTTAAAGCACCAGTGATGTCTCTATTGGCAGACTTACAAAAGAGCTCGGTGACCTTGCTTAATTAGCCATGTAATAAACCAGAACTGAAAGAGCCTATTCCCACAGACCACAGCACAGCACCCCTCCACCCCTGCTTGTCAGAGAGCTTCTGAATGGGAAGTCAGCAGACGCAATGCAAAGTGCATCCACTTAGCCTTAGAGCCCTTTGGAATATATGCAAAGATTCACAAAGACATTTCCTTCCAGCCATTGATTAAGAAACTGTCTTTAAAACAAAAAGATAAGTTTTCTGAATACTTGTGACAGTTATTTCTCTTCTTTTACAGGCTAGTACTGCTTAAGTTACATTTAGATAGGTGTGTGTATTTCTGAAGTCTCACAACATTTGGGTTTAAAAAAAAAAATTAAAAAATCTTCTGTTTCAGAAATGTTTTCTATAAATTGTCTGATTTGTTTTCATGTTTATTTCAGATATTCTGAACAGAAAAAAACAAAACCCAACCCTTCTATTAACTAATAGCTAATATTATATTCTTTAAATTTAATTTATTTTGCACCCTTCTGGCTCAATCCCATTGAATTGTAAATCATGTTAATACAAATTATATGGAAAAGAGCGCTACATGTATTTCTGTTGCTTACTTGCTTTGAATAAAATTAAACCTAAAAAGTTATAAATATGCTACACTATAAGAATAAAATGGTTGACATTTTGTCTGAGGGTAGGAAGTAAATTGAATACAAATTTTTAGCAGATACTTTGACTTTATATTATCAGACTTTTTAGAAGTAAAAGGTTATTTAAGTATAAGCAAGAAGCACTACAGTTTTAGATTCACCCAAATGTCAGTTCATAACAAGCATAATCAATCACAATCAACCACACAGCCACAAAGTTAGTATTTTCTTCTGCAAACGCGATAGTTTTCCTGATTGTTACAGGAGTTAGTTCTTTCTTAAGTAAACTTATGTGAAACCCATGACTACTCCTTTCATATTATGCTCCCAAGTTCTGGAATAACACAGAAAACAAATCCCTAAGGGAAGCTAACACTGGTTTTCATATCATCAGCTGTCACCTCCATACAGGACAGTGATTTTCGTTTCATAGAAAAAAAAACCAAAACCAAATGGTATCGGCAGGAGCTTTTATAATTAATTTTTTTTCTCCAGAATGCTTTTCATTTTCCTAGTAAATGTCAAAATTATGATGTTCCTATGCAGTGAAACTAATGAATATCACTCTGGTTTTAAATCCTATATATCTGTTCATCTCTTCAGGATTGTTTTAGCTGCAGCAATTTCATTCAGTACTACAGATAATAGTAAATTCACACGAACAGAGAGTTTCACTGGGTCTGCCAAACAGTCTCTCTTATCCTCGGGAAGTTTTAGAATATCAAGCATGACAACATCCTTGACAAATCTGAGATTACAACTGGGTGATAGCAGAGTATCCAAGAACATTTTTTTTTCCTATATAGTCTTGATTATCAAATGCCAAAGCAAAGTGGGTAATGTATTTTAGGCAAAATATATTTGCTAACTCATTCTGTGTTTTCTGATTTCGAAGAGATCTCTGGAATGTATCTAAAGGCTCAGAAAGTTACTTAGCTGCATGGCTCAGCAACTCATTCAATGTGTGCGTGTGTGTTCACATTCACCAAGTCTACGATTTTGATCCACGCACTATAAATACAAATGCTAGTATTCATAAAGTAATGTGAGCAGTCCCCATGACTGGCAGTAAGAATATTCATAAACAGGTCAGGATCGGGCACTTTCAGATGAGTTTTCCATTCAATATTCAGCTTCTAGGGTGACTACAGCTGTATGTAAAAAGCCTAAGCAGATAGGGAGAGTGGTAGGTACGTGCTGATAGAAGGGGACATTACAACTTAACATGAAGTTGCAGAAAATACCCTCAAGCAGACAAAGAGGAAGAGAGCAGGGAATCATGAGTTAGCTGCTCTCCTTAGATACTGATACTGTAAACAGTTCTGCAAAGCAAACCAGGAATGAAGCTGGGCACAAGTTTAAGAGTTGGTGGGGCTGGGGCTTTTAAAATTTAAAAATGTTATGCTCCATACGGTAAAATTTGTTGGCAGTATAATGACCCCACCAAGCAGACTCAGTAGATACTGAAAATACACGTGAACTGCAATCTCCTCTGGCAGAGCCTGATCCTGCCACATCCCACATGTCAGTGCAAGCACAGAGGGCCCAGCCGCACGTGGTGAATCCCCAGGCTGCCATCTGGGGAGGGGGGTAGCTGGGCTGCAAGTGTCCCAAGCCAGTGCAGTGTTATCACCGGAGAAATCCTGAGGGTGCAAGTCCAGAAGCCGGCTCACTTCCCATGGAGGGTTACCACTGCCACACAAGCAGAAAGAGTGTACCCGGGAGAGTACATTCTTGACTGCAAAAAGAGTGTGGCCCGGAAGAGAAAAGTTTGGAAATGTCAGCTGCAGGTACGCTTCGCCTCTCTGATTTCCAGCTCCTTCAGGTCTGCAGTTGCTAAGGCTGGAGGAGGATGCCCTCCTCTGGCTATACATCCCCTTTTCATCAAGCCTCGGAGGCTGAGGAGAAATCACTTTGAACACTGAGGCGGGGAGCTGGAGGCAATTACTTGTGATTGATAGCACTAAATATGAAACCGCATGTACCTCATCCATGAAGCATGGAATCAGCAGCATATTGTTAGTGGGGGAGATGAATGGGGCTTGAGATAACCTTGGCAAATTAGGCATATGTTAGCATTAAGCTTTGTCAGTAAGCAGGCTATAAATTACAGACATATTGTAACTCCATAAACTCATCTAATGAATTGAATGACAGTGGTAATTTAAAGCAGAAAAGAACTGTTTAACCCTTTTAAGAATTTAGCTGTATTTCTATATTATGCAACAATCCAAACTGTATTAAAAGGTTGGTGTTTCATATATGCTGCAAGATACCATAATCATAACAGGGAAAAAAATTCTTCTGTGTTTCATGTACATTTTAACAAACAGTTGGCAACCTGTGAATTATTTTAGTTATGAGTTGATTAAAGAAGAATGGAAAACGAATGGAAGAGCTGGGGGGTGCCTTGCACATTCTCTCACTTTAACAGTATTTTTCTGTATGATCAAGCTAAATATATTTAAGCTATAAAACACAGCATGTCGTGCATTTCTGGACTACTACCGAACACCTCAGGAGGTGTTATAAGGCACAAGGCTAAAGGGCAAGTGACTTCAGTCATAAGACAAATGCAATAATTCCTTCAAAATGCATGGCCTGCAGTGTCTTGTTGCTGTTCTGAAATGGAATTTATAAATAAAAATAAGAGGAAAGAGTCAGTCTCCCTCATTTACTGGCTTCTATTGAAAGATTTATGCCATCAGAGACAGCTAATCCAGGTTTCTGGAGCCATTTTCTATTTTACCATATTTCACCAAAGTAGCGTTTGAAAATCACTGACACATCAATGGCATAAGAGGGCTTAGATTCTAAACTAGAAAATGTAATGCAACGTGTTGTTTATTAAAATGTGTTGCCATAATAAAAAGACATTCTAGCTTTTATTCAGTAGAAATAACTGAAGGAATTAGTATATTGACTGTTCCACAGGTATAGCTGACTTTTAAGGAAATTTTGGGATAGTACTCTTTTTCACATGCTTCTAGGCACTCATACAAACCACTGAAAATTTTCTCATCAAACTTTTTGTAGAACATTTGCCTTTGCACACATTGTTTCCTTTTAAAAGACACATCAAATGAAACAAACAGGAACATTTATTTCAATGCCTGTGAATACAGAACTCAGGTGGGCAATCCTGTGGGATGCAAGGTTGGAAGAGGGCCTTGGCAGAAGGGACAGTAAGCAGAAATTGAAATCCTTGACATATATAATTTTTTTTATTAAATAAATAATCATTAGTTCTGCTGCCCAGTCATGATAACAAGCTATACAAGAAAAAAAATGACAGGACTCGGTGATAGTGTGAAAAAAAGGAGAGAGAGGTACAGCTACAGGTATTTTTTTTTCATTTGTGACACCTTGTAGCTAGTCCTTCACACGTATTCCTTTTTAGAAAAGAATAACCTTTACTATAACATCAGAAAACACAAGTGCATTGTTAGCTTTGCTTTGACCGATGAAAAAAAGAAGCCTCCATGTGGCTCCCCTGGAGTTACACAGGGAGTCTGCAAAAAAAGCCAGGAGGAGCCCCAGTCCTCATCAGTCCCTTTCTTTTAATACATGTAGTGTTAATCCTGTGCTTGGGAATGCGTCTGAGATCAGAGAGGTTTTCTGTTGCCAAGAGTTGCAATAGAGTAAATTTGAGAGTGGAAGGAAGACAGGGGGATGCTGCAATGGCCAACAGCGATGCCAAACCTGCACAGGTCAGGGTAAAAAAGGTAATCCAGGAGCAGCTGGCACAGAGAGCTTCGAGAAGGCAGAATTTCTTAGCCCCAACTATGTGCCACTTGTTCCAAACCCAGGTGCCTCCTTTATCTGTGTTTGCTGTATGAACTGGGGCTTTCTTATCACCAGAATTTGTAACTTCATGTTACCCTAGAACAGAGTGAGGGGACCTTCATACATTACAAGGCTTGTGACCTTGCTATGGTAGCAAATTTAAAAAGATTTGGTTTAATTTTTTTTTTTTTTCTTTCCTTTTTTTTTCTTTCCTTTTTTTTTTCTTTCATATAGTGCAATTATAACCCACTTTTCAATTGACACATGTGGAAAAGAATTTGTGAGGGCTTCCTCAAGATGCTCATGGTTGTTACTTCCTTTAGTTCTGTTCACATTGGTTTTTAAATGATGTTTCAATAAACAGGACTAAAACTTAAGGCTCATCGTTCAAAAGTCCACTGCTTTTCCGTGGATTACTGCTTTCTTCCAAGGAAAACATTCTGTGGAAAACTCCGTGATTTTCATATATATTTATGAAATATATATATTTTATTTTTTTTTATAATAAACTTATGTCTGTGCACAAATTATCTCTGTGTTTTGTAAGTGTTCAGTGTGTCACAGGTTCAAGGTTGTTGGCACTTGGGACACAATATAAGGAGTATGAGGAAGGATATAAGCAATTTGATTGAAAGTAAAAAGCTGTAAGGAACAGCTAAATGAGGCAAAGGGCATTATATTCATAGTGAAAGAATTTAAAGCAACAGCAAGTAGGAAATCAGTATAATTCATGTAAGATTGACAGAGACAGGCAGGAATTTACACAAAAAAGTGCTCTATTTACTCAACTCCATTTCTAGCCTCGGCAGCCTTGAGCTACTCATGAGGACTTTTATGGTGGGAGCAAGTAAAATCGTCCAGTAGCGAGTGATCTTTTGTGCTGTACCACAACAAGAAGGAGGCTTCAAATACTGCACATTCTGTAACCACGCTTTGTTGATTCAGAAAGGCAAATACATCCTTGCAGCCAGAGGAGAACAAACCCCTTACTGTAACAACCGGTGCTGCAACATCCTCCTATGTGACACGGCTGGTACCAGGCTTTGGGTGAGAATGAATCACCCCATCGTGAAGGTGGCCACAAAGCTCAGTTGCTGCTGTTTGAGTTGGTAATGAGATGGAAAGGGAGCTACTGGCTGTGGCTGGAGTGAATATTGTCTTCTAATACAGTTGTCCAAACTCTCCAGTGGTGGAGCCCACTAATTCAGGCAAATGGCTGTAGTTAAGTTTCAAACTAGGAGAATTCGGAAACACAGTTTCTGCACAGCCTAACCTCTAGATTTTGATAATTCTGACTTGAGGCCACTTGATCTCAGCTGTTCGTCACCTCTTAGCGGAGAAGCTCCAGGGAAAGAAGTGCAGGTGCCTCATGCCACCGGGCACTGTGCAGCAGTGGCTCTAGGCTCCTGTGTCTAGGCATCTGAGTTTCTCCCTACATGTACATTTTATGGGCTTACAAGATCTTTTCACACACTTGACAACACCTTGTGGTTACAAAAGCCTTTTTTCTTTATTTTTTTTTTTCCCAAGAAACAAATACATAACTTCCATGCTTATACTATCTTCTTTTAAGCGTGAAATGGCTTTGTTAAAACACATTGAATAACTTCCATGTGCGAAAAAGAAGTTTAAAATTCATTTTATCTCATATAGCAGAAAGTATTTCCTCTAAGTATCCCCGGAGGAAAAAAGTGACTGCTTAGAAGAAAAAAGTGATTATTTGTGAGCTTACAGGTATGTCTCTAAGGCAGATCCAAGGTCCTTCTGCACTTCACAGTCAGAGATTACAAGACCGATACAAACACCTCCATAGGATGAAGGAGTACAAAAATGCCTGTGGATAATTATCCTGCTTGCATAACACGGGAAATTCACAACTCACATGTGGAAGTAAAGAAGCTGCTTCCCACTTTTCCATATTCAATTGAGCAATGTCTTGTTTCACAACTCTTGTACATCATTGCAACTTTGTAAATGCTTAAATAATGGCATAGGGTGAGTGCTTCAGAGGTTTTGGTATAAATCTGCCCTCTGAATAAAATTGGTTCTTCATTCTTCATTCCAGAAAAGATTACTGTGACCTTCACTTCTCCATTCTCTTAATGGTTTCTTCACTACAATGGCAAAATTGAATGACTATCTCAGCCATCTGTAAGATTTGGAATTAAATTTACCTAGTGCAAATCGATAAAGTGGAAATCAAAACTAAAAGCCTGGGGTTATTTTTGCAATGCTCTGTGTGTAATACAACTTTGCATTTAACCTCTGGACTAAATAGTGGCTCCATAATTAAGTCAGTCACTGAATGCATGATTTAGATATTTCAGTGAGAACAAGCTGTTTAAATCAGTAATGATTAATGAGAAATCTGCTAAAAATGATCTAGAGAAATGATACCTACTTAATCGCGTGAGTTTCTTAAGGTAGCAAGTCAGAAAATCTGCTCAAGATACATATAAAACAATGGAAAATAAGGTGAATTTTGTTTCGACAATATAACAATTACACCCCTAGTTCTAGTGAAGGGACCTGCGTCGGGGAGGGAATCCCCATCCCAACAGTGTCAGTGGAAAGTCTGTTAAGATTGTAGCCATTTCCCTCCATTCCAACGGTGTAAATCACATAGCTCTGGACTCAGTTCTTCTCCTGGTGACAGTCAGCTTCTCAGTGACACTCGCAAGAGCATCTCCATAAGAAACTCTCTGTTCCTAGGGCCACCATCGAGCTGTTTATCAGCAGACCTTGGAAAGACCTCCAAGCATCTGATTTTACAACTAGAAAGCTGTAGGTGTAGAAAAGAAATTAATTTGTCCAAAATAACATCAGCAGGAAAGCGGTGTCACTGGGAGCTGAACCTCACTTTTGCCCAGCTCAGGTCCCTGTGTTTGTTGGATCACAGTGCTGCTGTGAGGTGATGCTGGAAGATCACAGCAAACAGGCCGCAAAGCCATTACCTAGTCTGTAGCATCAGCATTCCCTATCCCACTGCTCCTTCCTAGTGATAAAGAAGGAAAGTCCCATTTACCCTAAGAGAACAGGGGTAAGGCCCAACAAATACTGAAGAACACCAGGGTATACTGGCAGGTTACCACTTAATAGGAGTCTTTCTTATTACCTTACCCCAAGAGTGAGTAATCTGCCAAAAGGAGCCATCTTTCTTCAACCCAAGATTTAAGGGCATTGGTAGAGACTCAGCAGGAGTCAGGGCATGCAGCCTCTCCAAGAGAAGCGATGCTGTGAATTGCGTGACCTGCAATATCTCATCCATTTCCTCAGCAGTCGACCCCAGCGCACACTGCGATCCAGGCATGGTGACAACCAGCAGTAGAGAGGCGCTCATGCTTTTGTGGCACTGCTGGATGTCACCAGCCTCAGGTTGCTTGTCTCTAGCTGCTCCCGTGGCTCTTCTCTGGTTCTTCAGCAGCACACATGTCATACAGAGGGAGAGAGCGTCTGTGCTCCTGCTCCCACGGCTGGGAGTCTCTCAAGGACTCTCATCAGCTCATAGGGGCTGGGAGAGCTTCTTAGGCTGGGCAGATAATGGGTAACCATATATACAGGTCTCTCCTCCTCTACAGCACCAGTGTAATTAGTCAGTGTTTTTCTGGAGGTAAATATTAATTAACTGAGATGAACCTTCTTTTTACCTTAAGATTTCAATTTGATTTTTATTCTTGCATCCAGGATACACGTCATGCAAGAATAACACATTAGTGCATTAAAATTGAACATTAGTGGAGACAGTGAAAGGGTGGGAGGTATAATTAACTTTCAAATAACATGCAAGTGTAAGTAGGTAGTATGATAACATACGTAACAAATAATCATATCACTGCTTAAGATAAAACCATCTATTTTAACAAAGGACACAATTAAGATGATTTCTAAGTATGGGTTTTGAGTAGTGCCTGTTCATCCCAGCCTTGTCTGAACCAGCCTCTGCAGGAATGCTCATATGATCTTAAGTGCTGGTGTGGCCGTATTGCATGCCCAGTCAGTCAGGGGTAAGATGCAAATACAGTGTCCTCCTCAATCTCTCCACCTTCACTGTGGTTTCTTCTGGGAGCACAACGGAGACAATTAGGGTTTTTGGATGAAAATTATTCTGATCTTACGTCCTTGTTTTTCTTTGATAAAAGAGCTCAGCCTTATTGCTGCAAAATAAATGTTGGCAGATACGGTGATCTACAGCACCTTCTAAAGCACTAAGTAGAAACAGAGTAAGCTTTTGGAAGTTCTGGATGAAACTATCATTTGCTCAAACTGGTACAGTACCATTCATTTCTTAGCACAATTAGACCAGAAGTAAATCCAAAAACATGGTCACTGGCTCTAGCTGCCTTACTGCAGATGGCAGCCTAAGCTGGCTGAGTTTGGTTCTTACTACACAGTGCTGAAGTAAGAGACTGATCAAACCAAGTCAGGAAGCCTGACCAGATCCCATAGGTGGGAAGTTAAACCCTGGCTTTTCACACAACTTCCTAAAACCTTTCTTGCATGCACTTTAGGAGTTCAGTTGTGTCTGAGGTGACATTTTCTGGATGAGCTCGTGGTCCTGCTGACTTTGGGGAGGTCACTCTTTCAGTGTTTCGTTCAGCCAATAGCAAAGTTAAGCCAAAACTGAGAAGACAGATCTCAGATTACAAAGAGAGAAAACCTCTGATTCAAAGTTCTTGTAAGAATGGTAAATCATAAAAAAAGAACAATATTAAGTAAGTGTTTGTATAGTTTCAAAGTGCTTCACAGGCATGAATTAATTAGCTGTAATACGAGTGAAAACATGGATTTCATTGGGGCTTGAATGTTGTTGCATAGAAGAAAGTCTACAGACAAAACAGTTTGCAACAAGCTCTGACCCCGTGGGAGCTTCAAAGGGGTCATATTTAGCCCCACATGGAAGGGAAGGTTTGGGAAGGGAAGGGAAGGGGAGGGAAGGGAAGGGAAGGGAAGGGAAGGGAATAATGGTTTAAAAGCAACAGCACTTTTGTGGACCATAGCCATTTTTCTGCATTTATTTGCAAGGAGACAAGTGAAAAAAATATTGCAATGGTTTTACAAAATGAAGAGGAACAGATGCAGTTAATAACTCAGGAAGCAATGATTCATTAATTAAATTAGGGATCAGAGTTCTTGAAACAGCATGTGAGGAATGAAAAATTGATCTGACTGATGGCATTAATGTCAGACAATTAGGATCACATTTGACAGAACGGAGGTTTAGCAAAGAAACCTAAAGTTTATAAAGAATACTGAAGTAGCTTCTGAAAACGTTTGCATTTTACTAGATTTTCTTAGTAAAGCAGATGAGGACAGAACTCTGTCAGCAAAGGCAAGTTTGAAATTCATACAAACTAATTTTCAAGATTGTTTTAATCTCACTTGTTAAAAAACTTCCCATAGCAACATAGGGAACTTTGACCAGCATTTTGTTATTTGTCCAAAATACTTGTTGCACTTTCAGACATAAATTACTAGCCAAAATTCATAGACTTGAAGATTTGTTTCCATCACAGTTATAATATGACTGTACTTACTAAAAGTGTTTACACAAACCTTTTTCACCACAGTGAAGAGACAAGCAACAGGATTTCCAACCCTGAAATCTTTATTTGAGTGAAAACAGGTCTCATCAGTTCTTTTAAGCGTAGCACAGGCATGGAGATGATTTTTCTCATTATTTGAAGATGTCACTCTATACCTTCTCCTGTTTTTCTCTTACTTGGGATTCTTGCAGCCTTCAAGCTGCAAGACCTTCTCATCTTGTGAACAGTTTTGAGGGTAAAGATGCTGTCTATTAACACCTCCCTTCTCATAGCAAGCACAGGGTCAAAATGAAGAGGCAAATGCCATGACCTAAGGCTCAGTTATTGGGGTATCTTGATTTCAGCTACTGAGCCCTGTCCCCAGTCTTTATGTAATCCAGCCAGTCCAACCCATTCTATTTAACCTGGCCAGACTCACCTGATCTGAAATCACTGTGACAGGAGAAATATTAACGTCTCATTCTCTGTTGAGAAATTTTAGTTGAACATAGATTTTAGGCCAACTCTAAAAAGCTATTCTACAGTAAGTCTTGAGATGCAAAGGAGAGCAATGTACCCTGTTCAGCAGTGTACTCACTGCACCTTCACTCCATGTCCCTTCTCCAGGGTTTCAAGGGTTCAGCACTCCACAAGACCCAGGCCTAACCTTTTTCCTTCACACAGATTCCTAACAGACATTCACTTTTGGTGAATTCCTCACACTTTCAAAAGCAACGGGAGTCTTTCCACTGGCTTCAATGAGGTGAAAATTCCCCTTTTTGAGTGAAAATAATTTTATTATGACTCAATGTCCTTATACTGCATCTTTCAAAATCTCCCTTCATTTTCCATCACACTTGCTCCTTTTAAATCCACATCACAAAATCATTTTAGAAGGATGTTCCTTTTAAGCTTCAGTGTTATATATAAGACAAGATATATCTTTAAATAATTAGAAAAGTGAGCTAAATGACTTTTAATCATTAAATACTCTAACTACACGTTGTCATGTTAATCATAGGGAGTAGCACTGCTTCTCTTTTCTTTGTCATGGAATAGAGCTGTCTCCATATTTACAGTTTGTGCAACCAAGTTGCGTAACCTGCAGTATCCACAGACTACTTCATCTGTTGCCCATGCCCTGTGGATTTTCTCCTGCACTTTCCCTGCTAGCAGCAGTACATCTCACCGCAAGGAGGCGTTGCTGTTTACAACTACAAACAAGGAATACTAAAAGGGAAACGATTTTCCTAGCCTCTGAGGAGTTCATAGAATCATAGAATTGTAGAATGTTTTGGGTTGAAAGGGACCTTAAAGATCATGTAGTTTCAACCCCCTTGCCATGGCAGGGTCACCTCCCACTAGACCAGGTTGCTCAAGGCCCCATCCAACATATATTGGAACACATCCAGTGATGGAGCATCCACAGCTTCTCTGGGCAGCCTGTTCCAGCATCTCTCCACCCTCAGGGTAAAGAATTTCCTTCTTATTTCCAATCTAAATCTACCCTCTTCCAATTTCAAATCATTAACCCTCATTCTATCACTGCAGAGCTTTGTAAAAAGTCCCTCCCTTGTAGGCCCTCTTCAGGTACTGGAGTCTGCTATAAGGTCTCCTTGGAGCTTTCTTTTCTCCAGGCTGAACAACCCCAGCTCTCTCAACCAGTCCCCTGCTCTGCTCTAGCCCTCTGATCATCTTTGTGGCCCTTCTCTGGACCGGCTCCAACCCATCCATATCCTTCTTGTGTTGGGGTCTCCAGAGCTTAAAGTACTCCAGGTGGATATCTCACAAGAGTGAAGTAGAGGGGGTGAATCATCTCCCTCGATCTGCTGGTTGCACTTCTTTTGATGAAGTCCAAAATATGGTTGGCTTTCTGATCTGTGTTTGGGCATTGCTGCCTTATATCGACCTTTTCATCAATCAGCACAACCAAGTCTTTCTCTGCTGGACTGCTCTCAAGCCATACACTGCCCAGCCTGTACTTGTGCTTGGAGCTGGTGTTAGTGTCTAGTAATTAAATACTAGAGTCTTCACTTAGGTGAAGTGAATCCTTCCTTGTGCAAGGCAAGACCTGAAACAAGGACAGAGAAGATGAACTCTGTCTTCGTTGCCTTCATGGATGCTGCTAGCCTTTGATGGGTACCACAGCAGATGCCCTATTTCCCAGTATTCCCCCAGCAAGCTTATGGGCTCCTGAATCTGTTTGCATTCTGGCACACTGATTCTTCCCTTGTTCTATTCCATGAACTGATCTGTCCAAGATAGTCTCCACAAAACACTGGCTAAGATAGATTAGATCCACAATCAGATAGCTCTGCCAGCACTTCCACCCACACAGAGTCAATCCACCACCAGGTCTCTACATTTCATCATTTGTTACAATGACGAAGAGGAGGATGTGCTTTCTCTTCTATAACATGTATTTCCGTATATTTTTTAAAACTTCGTGATTTTAATTAAGTTTTGCTGGATGTTAGTAAATAATAACCATGTATGTCAGGAATTTCAGTGTGCGCATTCCTGACGATGAGCTGGGTACAGAATGGTAACGTTGAGGCAAAAATTGAGATCTATGAACTTCATGAAAGAAAGAAGGTAGAAAAAGAAAAGGAAAGTAAGAGGTCTACTTGTGCCCCAGTACATCTGTGCTTGCATCAATTAGTAAAGTGAGTAAGGTAAGTCATGGTCTGTAAATGACTATTTCCCTCTGTTGACCTTAAAGCAGCCTTGAGTGACTAGCTCTTCAGAAGACACGTAAACACTATAATGTCCTATGAGCATCTTCAGTTGCATCCTATCCCTTGTGCTTTGCTGTAGTAGAATGATGAGCTTATAAAAAATATCTGTCAATGCTTCCCTCTGCACCAGAAATGTATAATTGCAGTAGAGTAGATTTACTGAAAACATGGAATATTCTGCCTTTGGAAAAAAATAAATCTCTGCTGGGAGTATTTTTAATTTCCTTTCTTTTCAATTTTACTGTCTTTTAGAGAGATGGGATGGAAGGTTGGCAATTCAAGGGTTAGTACTAGAATCATAGAATCATAGATACTACACTTGATCTTAGCCAAAAGATTTGGGATTTTTTTCAGTAGAAAGGTCTTTTCATAGAGGAAATTTTGAAGACCTTTCGAAAAAAAGACAAGCCTTGATTTGACTGCTCTTATTTGGAAGGCTGTTTCAAACTGAATTCCTTACACTCACAAGACTCTGGTCTCACCTCTCATGGGATTCATCCTGGGTTTTGTGAAGTGTAATCATATAAAAGAATATGGTTGCATCAATGATTCACAGAAATGTGATCTCCAGTATAGCAGAGGTTTTACTGGAAATTTTATTCCAGAAGGGAGGAAAGCTGCAGTGATCCCAACCAGAAACAAGGTGTAGAAATCACACATTATCCTTGCCTTTTCCTTCACACCAAATCACTCAGTCACTGCAGCCTAGACTGGAAGGGACATGACACAGGTTTAATTTGAAAGACATATCACAAATAAAATCAGAATTCACAGAACAGGCAAGAGGAATACTTTCCAGTCAAAGATCAATCAATCCTTCTCTCAATCAATCAATCAATCAATCAATCAGAGTTTAACCAGGCTTTGGTTCCAAAGAGAAGACATGTACCTACAAGTCAAGTAGCTATGCGTAACTTTGGGGTGCTAATTTACAGACTGGCGTTTAGAGTCCTTCCGAGGATTAGAACTATTCTCACTTCAGGCTAAAATGACTCAGGAACAACTTGGACCCATAAGGTAATATCCTGTTGCTTTTCACATCTTCCCTGTCATTTATTCATCAAAAGAGTGATGTGGAGCACTCAGATTCCTCTCATGGTCTTCACTCAGCTAGACTAAGCAAGCTCAGTTCTTCAGGGTCTCCTCTTAAACACATAAATTCTTTATCTTTATCATCCAAGGTCCTTCCTGGTCATTTAAAAATGTAGACACAGAGGCATTTGCAGTTACCGTGTCTTGTTTCAGCAGATGTGTTTAGACCACAACTATCCACTTAAGTCTTCCAGGGGATTTGGTCAGAACTTCCTCTTGAGCTAGATCACATATAGGCAAGTAAGAGGGTCAGGACAGCTCTGGTTGTCATGCAGCACAGCTGCAGGTTGTTCTGGGACCCAGAAACCTTCAGAACAAAGATCTAAGAGTCTGATGAGGAACATAATAGTTTTAGGGTTCTTAAAGTAACACAGCACAAGTCCATTTAGAAGACCTGCAGACTCGTCCAGGGCAAGGGTGGATAATGTTGTTGTTGTCATCATCTGAACTCAAATTCTCAGAGCCCAGTTTGATTCAGAAAAGAATTTTAGATATGCTTGAAGCCATCCCTATTCAGGAACCAACTGGCAAGTTTGTTCCTACAGCACTGCAAGTCAGTATCTGTCCTGCAGTAGGATGTGGCTCACAGGACTGGTCCATCCAGCCCACCACCTTTCTTCTCAGGAAACACGAAGGCTGCTCAGACCCATGGACTGCCCAAAGTCCTCTCTCATTCCTGCATGCAGCATGGTGCTGAGGTAGCCATGGATACCTCCCACCTAACTCCAAGCATGAAACTGATGCCCTGCATTAGAAACCCCCTGAGTTGCATCCCTGCCCAGATGGTAGCTGTACAGCCAGTGATTCATGCTTGAACACCAGCCTGTGGGCTGACCTTGGCCCATCCTCATCACCACAAAATTCCCAATGACCTGGGTACTATTTTACCAATCCCTTCTTCTCTCACTCTGACATCACTCTTGAACACTGGAGATGACTGGAGATGCCAGAGATTCTTTAGTTTCCCAGAGAAAAACTGATAAAAGCTAAGAGGCACCAGCTTATAGCTGGAGGTAGGAAAAAGATTAATTCATATAACACATCTTAAAGAAACCAAAAATCCTGATTTTTGACATGACTAGTCTGCCCTAGTGACACTTTACAAGCCTTTGTACAAGACAAAAGTAGAAAGGACAATTACATAAACTGCGTGAAGACAAGAAATGGAAAGTAAAAAAGCCAACAACAATATATCACAAACAGCTCGGTAAATAATAGCGCAATTTTCCTAGCTAATAGAATGGTTTAACACCTGAATACACTCACACGCCTGATTAAACACTAACAACATAAACCCATGAAAGAAGATTATAAGTTGTAATATCTCTTTGCAAATAATAGCATATTAGCCAATGTTGCATACTTCTCCAATTACATCCCTTTAATTCTTTTCGTCTGGAAAACAGTTCGCATTATAATAGTCAGCATCATTTGTGTTTTAAAACAAACTATTACTTTGTATGCAGTGTATATTGCCAAATTGCAGGTCTCTTTATATATCTATGTATACTCTCAAAGTTAATAAAATCAGTAATTGGTAATGTAAGTTATCTTTAACTTGACTTTGTATGAAAAAATATTTAACCTTCAAGAAACTGTTACTCCCTGACATACTGGACACTTTACCAAGGCCTTTTTCCTTTTTCCTTGTTCCTTTTTCCTTTTTTTTCCTCATTTTTCCTTTTTCTTACCAGAGGTTAGCAAGAGCATGAATTATACTTGACAGAAACATTTTCCAAAATGCTTGAGCCTGCCCAGATCCATGCCCATAGAGCTTTGCTTAGTTTCTGTTCAGTTGACTTGAAACAAGTGTGGAGTGGCTTGGAAAGAAACGTGGAAAACCAAAGCCTCTGTTTTCATTCGCAGCAATTTCCATTCACCACATTTTCTAATCAATCAGCTCTATCCCTTCTCTTTTCCATCCACCTCCAGCTATGTCTCTTCTTGCTTGGACATTCAGCAACTGTAATTTACTGACCTTCAGGCCTGCCCTCCTGCTTGAATTACTTGGAAATCCCTGGTTAATTTGAAAATCCCCCAAGTGAGGCAAGAGAAGAGAGCCCCTGCAGATTATTTTGCTCTGGAGATTCAAGCTAGTTAAACTTTCCAACTCCACAGCAAAACACTGCAAAAGTGCAACTTGATGCACTGTAGCATTTCTGCTGGAGCTCTTTAAGGACAAGATAAACAAACATTTCTCAGGAACAGTTTTGGTATATGCCACCTTGTTTTAGTGTGCCAGGTGAGACTCTATTGTCCTTTGGAGCTCAGAGTGATGTGGTTAAAGAAGCCTGGGGCTGAGACAGTACGGCAACTTATGTGTTTCTGAGGGTGTTCAAAGTGAGGAGGAAAATCAGCCCAATATTTTTAAAGCATGCTGTTGGAAAAGAACATTCACAATACTCATTCACAAAAGGTAGCCCGGATAGAAGTATATGTTAAGAACAACGGAACTCTACAGATAATGGCTTTCTCTTTTCTTCTTACTCTCGTATTCCAGCTATTGAGGCATATAAAATTGTGATGATGATCTATTCACCATCATACAGGGAAGACTATATTTTAAGATTTGTCTTTGCTCTTCTAAAGCATCAGAATTTATGCTGACTGCCACCGTACTAACATTTATCAGGGCAAGCATAGACTGTGTAACAATGTATAGTCTTCTGATTTAGTGTAGTAGCTGAGGAGTAGGAGAAAGATATTTGAGAAATATTAGTGTTGGGTTGGAAGGTGCCTCAAGAACTCACCTAGTCTATTTCCTGGGGACTGCTGTGAGATCAAGATGGGGACTTCCAGGTGGACCTTGCTCAGGCATGGCCATAGCATATACAAATGGAGCAACAGCAGACAGGATTTTGAGACAGTGACCTACACCCCTCCAGAGCAGGATTCAACTCAGCAGTTCTCATCATCAGGACACAGTTTGCCAAGCTGGTCTTCTCTCAGAAAATCAACTTGCCTAAATTATCTTAGGAATCTTTTCTTTACAGTTAACCTACAAAGTTTTTATGGCAAATTAAGCTTCTTGACAGAATAATCCCACAGGACTGAATAATCATCTGTCCTCTTAGGTTCTGTAAGACCACTGTCATGACAGTCTTCCTTGCTTACCTCTTTCTTGAAGTCTAGGGTTCAAGGTCAGTCACAGAATTTCACTGTAAGAACCACCAGTGTTTTCCCATTTGATATTTCTTTTAAGACAACCCAAAAATTAGGTGCTTCTGGAAGAGGACCACGTCACTGATTCTGATAAGTCATCTGATCTCCTGGAAACCCATGATCCCTTCTTATGATGCTTCTCCTTCGAGAGATAATACATATTCTCCAGATTTATGCATCAATTTCTTCTTCATACCCGTAGTGTTATACACTTCACATTGAATTGCTCTTTTTTTTAAATTCAGGTCTTCTCTTCAGTTCTTCAAAATCACTCTGAATTATGACTCTGTCTTCCAAAGTGCTTGACAGACTGCTGCAAATTTTCTTTTATGACAATTTTATACTCTTATGTTGTCTTTCAATATCAAGGCAGTTAATTGAAATATTGCTTGAATATTGGCTGTGAATATAATAACTGGACAGTCTGAAAAACTTTTGTATGATTTCAGCATAGGAAAGTCTACAGTGTGTATCTGTCCATATAGCTTTATGCAGCAATATGGAGCATTTAGTTGCCCTGATCATTTTCAGCAAATTCCAGCTCTTTTCAAGTTGCGCTATTTAGTAGTCACTGACATAGAAAAGATGTATGTGAACAGTTTCCATTGAAAAACTCACCAGGAAGTTATTAAATAACAACAGTGGAAAGGTTAAACTGCTCAGAAATCCTCAAACATGTTAAACATGCTGAGTACTCACATCTCAGTGATCTGATTTTATCTTAGATCTACAACCAGCTCAGAGCACGTGGTCTAGTCAGACACTGGTCTCAAACATAGGTATTTAAGACCTGTTCAAAGTGTATTGTTGTGGTTGTGTCTCAGATGGTTCCTAGTGTTGTCGGTTTTCTTCCACATCAAAACTAACTTTAAAATACATACCTTCAAGATGCATAACTTTTTTGTTCTTGTTCTTTACTGAGCTTAGTTTCACCCTCATCAACGTTGCTGGTTGCTGGATAAGCTCCAAGGCAGATGACGGAAATGACCTGCACTGAAAATAAATGAAGACAAGAGGTTCACCACACCATCCAAGCAATCTTTGTTAGAACTCTCTAAAGGAACGGGCAAATACCTTTTCTCTGCCACAAAGACGGCAGAATCACAAGGTTGCCAAAACTTGTACTTGCTGCCAGAGCAAGTATCATCCACACTTGCTAGTGGGGGAATGGAAATGTCCGTGAGAATTAAGCTCCTAGCTGGACCCCTAATAGTCTTTTAAAACCAACAACATCAAGGCATGGAATCAGAAGCATCAAATACTAACCAATCTGAAAAGTAGGATTAATGATTCTTAGTCTGGATGGTGTACTCTAGAGCCATATCTAGGGCCCAAGTAGAGCATATGCCTCCAACAGCTGTACCTTCAGAGTTACCCTGGGTATGTGGCAGCAGGAGGAGTCAGGAAGCAGGCTTGTGGTACCTGAACTGAACTGCTCAAAGTGAATGCATTAAAATAGAAAGCCTCCTGGCATGTTAGCAGCTTTAGTTTTATTCAACTCATTCCTCACAAATAAACTTTGGCAGAAACACTGTATAATGATATTAAAAAAAAAAAGGAAATAAATATATACTATATTTTTCATACATATATGACATGTCTCCCTACTCTGGAGGTGGATACCAAGGGAAGGCAACAGGGTAAGAGCAAAAACATAAGTAGTCACTTTTCCCCCAGTGAGGTTTTGAACACCACTTCAAAACAGATAGAATCTCTTGAAATGAATGGAGACAGTTGCATACTAGGCAATTGTTTGGACCATAGAAATGCTGTGGGCCAGCCTAAAAACCCTTCCATGAGCCCTGATCTCTACAGCTGTTACATGCAACGTCAAAGCCTGGTGACAAAGCAGTTGCAGGAGTGTTCATGTCTTTCCCTTTCACTTACTAATACCACTTTTTTCCCTAGGCTTCGTATTCTTGCCTTCTATTTACTTTCTGACATTGCAGCGACATGGCCGGCTGGGATACATTTCAGGCATCCCCTCTGCGGAGGCTGATAGGGCCCCTCGCCATCCCTGCTTCCCTCTCGGGCCCCGCTTGGGAATGCCCGAGAGCGAATGTCCTGGAGCGCCCGGTAGGTGCTGCAGCGGTCAATGTGGGGCCACTGACAGGGTCAGGCCACACCGTGCTGCTCCCCGACACCTGGTTGTTGTAAAACAGAAACATGTTAGAGGGTCTGCTTGCCGTGGGCCTCGCGCTGCGCTTCTGTTGTAATTGCGGAAAAGGCGCGGAGTGAAAACAGTGTCTCTAACAAAGTGCTCGTGTGATGCAGCTGTATCCGCTCTTAATCCTCCATTAATGCCTCATCAAAAGAGTACTGTACTTCCCGTTTGTTTCATTTACCGAAGGTCAGCATACTTGGAAGCTATTGTCATACAGCATTGCAGACTTTTTACATATTTCTCTGGTATTGTTCCAAGCTATCGTATACGCAAATGAGTGCATTGGTATGCAGATTGTCTATCATTAAACTCATTTCAAAATCAGCTTTGTCGTTGGTTTAGCGTTGGAGTTTGCATACCCTTCCTGAATGTAATGCATGGGTGCGGTGAGGTGGTTGCGCCAACTCTGCGCGGGACCAGTCCTGGTTCTCGTATTGGCAAAAAATTCTACTGGATTCAAGGGGAAATTTCTCCAGGGCCAGGCCTGCATGCTGAAGTCCTCTGCTTACACCACCTTCTCTTTGCAAACCATGTAGGTTACATGTGGTCGTATCAGTGCCTGTGCATCTCCCTCCTCTCTTCCTCTATTCACTGGGTTGCGCTTTGCTCCAGCATGTGTTGTTGAAGAGATTGCGAAAGTTTTTTGCCCCCTTGGAAGAGGTGTCAGCCCTGGAGCTGGTCCCACATTTCAGGCTGGTGACACGTCCCAGCACTGCCTGCGTCAGCATCTGCCTTGCTGCCGATGGCACTGAACCCACATCATCATCTGAACACATCCAAAATTCACACATACTCATGGTGGAGCCTCATGCTTTGCTTTTACTATTGAATTTCAGCTTAGAGCAAGAAATATAGTTTAAAAAAAATAAAGGCTACTTGTCTTTTCTCTCTGTTAGCTTCACACAGCTCTCTAGTGTTTCCTCTGGGATTTTTTTTGGCAGTGCATATTCAGGTATCACCAGCTCTTGGTGCAGAACTTGGATTCATGCATTGATAAAAACTGTTTTAATGACTTCTATGTGAAAAAAGAAAGAAGTATTTTTATTTGCAGCTGCATTGTAGATGTGTCAAATGGCATAAAAGTCTTCTCTGTTTAACGAGTGAACTATGTAATCATAATCAGAATAAAATGGAAGTAAAAATTAAAAACTACATTTATATAAAAAGCTTCAATGACAGGAAGTGTTCGTTTTAACAATGTGCAATTTCAGGGGGGCTAGAAGAACAGAAAATTTAGATATACAATTTTTACCAGTAGTGGAGAAGAGCTGAGTTAGGGACCATCTGTACAAACCCAGTATTTACAAGTCTATGGGACCTGATGAGATGCAGCTGAGGAAGCTAAAAGAGTTGGCTAACCTCATTTCAGATAGTTTCTGAGATCTTTGAAATATCATGAAGGTCAGGTAGTCCCAGACAAGTAGGAAAGGACTAATATTATGTTCACCTACAGAAGGACAAAAAGGAAGATCTGGGGAACTACACACCACTCAGACTCACTTTGTTCCCTGGGAAAACTTTGGATTGAGCCCTCATGGAAGGTATTTCCAGGCAAACGAAGGAGAAGATAACTGAGAAAAGCTGTACAGTGAGTGATAGCCTTCTATGATGAAACAACTTGCTTAGTAGATGATGGGAGAGTTATAGAGAACAATACTTTGAATCATTAAACACCACTTCTGGTCACAACAGTTCAGATGGTTTTCCATCCTTCTGTCCAGTTCATAACTTGCCATCTTGTCAACAAGGATATTTTGGGAAATACTATTAAACATCTTACTAAAATCAAAGTCAAATTGGCAACCACTCCTAAGTGGAGTTTCTAAGGAGTCAATACTGAGTTCAACACTACTCAAACTACAGATGAACAGGTTTAAATGCACACTTGTCAAGACTGCAGTTACACTGAACTGGGAAAAAGCCACCAGACAGGTAGACCACAACTGCCTGTAAGATTGGGCCAATGAGAATTGCATGAGATTTAAGAACAATAAATTTAAAGCACTGTGCCTGACAGAATAATCCCAAGCAGCAGTACAGGCTGCTTGTTTGGAGGTCTAACTGCCTGGAAACCAGCTCTGCTGAAAGGACCTAGTGAAAAGCAAGCTGAACATGAGCCAGCAGTGTGGCCCGGCAGCAAAGGCAGCAAACATCCTCCTGGGCTGTTTCACCAAGCACACAGTCAGCAGTTCTATGGATATGATTATTCCACTGCTGTTAGTACCTGGAATACTGTGTTCAGTTTTAATCCCGCTAGTTCAAGAACATTGGAAAACTGAGGAGAGTCCAGTGGACGGCCAGAAAAATGATTCAGAGGGCTGGAGAACTTGATATGAAGAAAGGTTGAAAGAATTGAGTTTTCTCAGCCTAGAGAAGAGAAAGTTCAGGAGAGATCTAATCACAGTGTTACAATAACTTAAATTGTTTTATAGAGGAGACGTGCTCTTCCAGTACCAGGGTGAGAGGAAATGGCCATGAGTTGCTTCAGGAGAAATGCTGTCTGGATACAAGAAAAAAAGCCTTTGCTGTGAGAATAATTAAACATTGAAATAGGTTGGCCAGACACATGGTAGAATCTCTCTCACTAGAAATATTCAAGACTTACCTCAGGGCCCTGGAAGACTCAAATGAAGGCTCTGCTTTCAGCAGAAGGTTGGAGCAGATGATTTACAGAACTCTCTTTCAACTCAGTCTTTTCTGTAATTTCTATGGTTTCTACCACAGTAATGGCAAAGCATCAGGTAAGCGATGCAAAAAGAATGTAAGTTAGGCAAATGAACAGCCACTGGAAGTACCATCTTAGGTGATTTAATGGAAATATAATCTTGGAGTTGGAAACCACCTCCCAGCATCCCCTGAAAAAGCATAGCAGTGCACCAGCTCAGACACCCAGTCATCACAGATTCTGTCCGGAGGGATGCTCATTTCATTCCCATGCGGGGAAATTAACCACAGTGGGCACATGCTCATAAAACGCTTTGAAGGTTGAAGAAGTCATCACACATTAAGTGGGAATAATACAATACAATAAACCCATAAACTTTGGATGTTCTGGTCAGTGAGAAAGTATTGTCCAGTCACAGTAATTCTGACACTACACAGGGCAGAAGCTGTGCAAGTGATTTGCCCTGTGTGACATTGAATAGCAAGGTCACCCGTGTCTCAGTGCTCCAGTTTCTCATCCAGCAGGGTGTGTTGCTTCCCACTCTCTCTGTTGCTTGTGGAGTAAGTGGTGCCACGTGGCCCTACGGCACTGGAGACATGTTATGTCAGATGTCAGACCTTTGTAGTTTTTGCCTTTTGACCTCGTACACAGACCCACTTCTTATCACAAGGTTACATTTTGCTTACATTCCCAAATACCCACTTCAGAATAATTTACAGGGAGTTTTGTGCCATGTTGTTACTCTATTGCAAGCATTTTCACTGATAATTACTACCTCATTTCCTCACATTTTCAGTAAGCAACATATTTTAGGATTTGCTGCTCTGTCACAGGGGTTTTCTAGATGTATGAGAGACTCTTGACATACCTCACACACATCCCTGCTGCGGTCAATGTCCGTACTTGTGGTGTTGTGCTATTCCTGTAACTGAAGGAACTAGTGAACCATTCCAGGGCCACCAATTTATTCATAGGTATTCTAAAATATCCTCAATATGACACTATGTGAAGGTGCAGTCTTCTCAATTTCAGCGTTACAAATGTACATTTAATGTGGTACAGTTTACTGAAGTAAAGGTATTTTGTGAATAATTACTGTACTTAGTTGACTTGGGGCAATTTCATGATGAAGTAATAAAAAGTTTTTTATTTGAAAGAATAAAAATTTACTTTAGAATATTTTATTCAGGTGAGGTTTGACTTTACGTGTTCTCTCAAGACGCTCGAAGAGCAAATTATAAAGATATAAAAGGAAAACCATGCAGAGGGACTTGGACAAGCTTGAGAAGTGAGCCTATATGAACCTCATGAGGTTCAACAAGGCCAAGTACAAGGTCTTGAATCTGGGCTAGGGAAATCCTCAGTATCAATACAGATTGGGAGATGAACAGATTGAGCACAACCCTGCAGAGAAGAATATGGTGGATGAAAAACTAGACACAAGCCAGCAATGTGCGCTCACAGCCCAGAAGGCCAGCCATATCCTGGGCTGCATCAAAAGAAGTGTGTCCAGCAGATAGAGAGAGGAAATTCTGCTGCTCTACTCCACTTTCATGAGATCCCACCTGCAGTACTGTGTTCAGTTCTGGGTTCCACAATACAAGACAAACATGGACCTGTTGGACTAGGTCTAGAGGAGAGCCACAAAATTAATCAGAGGGCTGGAACACCAGCTGAGAGAGCTGGGGTCGTTCAGCCTGGAGAAGTCCTGTAAAAGAGATGGGCACAATGTTTAAAGCAGGGCCTGTTATGACAGAACAAGGGGTAAAGTTTTTAAACTAAAAGAGAAGAGATTTAGACTAGATGTAAGGAGGAAATTTTTTACAGTGAGGGTGGTGAAACACTGCAACAGGTTGCCCAGGGAGATGGTAGATACGCCATCTCTGGAAATATTCAAAACATCCTATAGTGCCAGCTGAAGGGATGGAGGAGCTACTGCAGGAATGGGGGAAGGTGTGATAGGTCTATTTTGGTCTGTGTGAACTGTAAGGCTTGTAAACCTGAGCTTTTAGAAGTGTGTATGGATAAACTGCTTATGCAGTGGGAAGGGATCAATCAGAGCCACACTGCAATGACACTCCACGTCACACTTCGCATTTGCTAGTGAGCCACAGAGTTGGTCCAGACCCTATTTTACCAGTTGCAGCCCAAACTGAGCCCCAGAGGCTGCCAGCACTTCAGTTTTACAATGACTGCTCAGAGTTGTGCTCTGCAGATATTGGTATCCAGGTGTCAGGAACTGGTGAGTGTCTTCAGCTCACACATGAGCCCTACCTGCAGCTGGGCATGTTCAAGGCAGAAATGAGTTGAAAACGATGTTGGCTACCCTTTCCTCATTCAGGAAAAGAGACCACAACGCTGACTCTGCAGGCACTGCTTAACTTTCTGTCCGCAAACTGTCATATGCCCCGTCACTGGAACTGTTCAAAGTCAGGCTGGATGGGTTTTGAGCAACCTGATCTAGTGATAGATGTCCTTGTCCATGGTAGAGGGGTTGGAACTAGATGAACTTTGAAGGTCTCTTCTGTGATTCTGTGATTTTATAATTGTGATGGGATGAATGTGGCTGTTGGTGGTGCTTACAACAAAGTGCTCAGGGGACTTGATGAGGGGTTAGCTGTTTATTAGCTGTCACAGGACAAACAGGTGGTTAGAACACCATTTTGTCTTTTGATTTGTGTTTTACAGCATCATTGCGTAAAGGGAAATGATAATTTACATTCTTAAAGCACTCTCTGCCCTGGTGTCAGTTAAACTAATGCCAGCCAAAATCTTTCCAAATGAATCTTCCCACTAAAGAAAACGCACTAAGTTGTACATTAACACGTGACGGTGCACTTCTCTGATGGAAACTTCAGCAGTGAATGCTAAGTGCTAGCAAAGCAGCTGTGCTTAAACCATCTCTCTGAAAAAGGAGGAGAAAGAGCTAGGGCAATCTACACTTCCTGCTCCATTTCCCCCTGACAGGCCGGAGAGGAAGGATCTACCCTCTGGTTCTCCAAGCATTCTGAAAACCAGGGAAAACTCCTTTTCTGTTGCCTGCCAGGAACCTCTACATCTCTAAGGCAGGTGGAAGAAAGGGGCTGCCAGGAGCTTCCACGAGCTCTGCCTAGTCCTAAATAAAAGCAATTATATCACTTCATTGCAAGGAGACGCAGCACCCAAACAGTATCCAAAGATACACAAAAGAAATGTCGATTTATGATTTTCAGCTCCAGTGGGTCAACCCAGCAACTCTGGAACCCTAACATAAAGATAGGCACCTTGTGCTCCTCATCATCTCTTACCGTCTTGTGCTGTCAACTTCATTTCAGGTTTTCAACTGCAGTATCCTAGCTAAGTGGTCACCAGAGACACCAGAGACACCATCCGGTCAATGTGGAAAATAGTCACCTACAAGCCAAATTCACTCCAACTAAAACACTAACATTTTTGATCTTCCTTCTGTTTCCAAGGTCTTTCTGCTTGAAATATTTCTCACATTTTACTAGGTGGAGTAAGTATTTCCCAAGGTCGTCCCGTCAAGACTGCTTACATCCTAGAATGCAGACTAACAAATGAACTGAGTTGGCAAACTCCAGTTTGCTCTTCTTGCCCGTCTCTGTGCAATGTAGGGTTGTGTAGTTAAACTGAATCTCACCTAGTACAAGAGTGATATCATTCTGGCCTTGTGGTCCTGCATAATTTAGGAAAATACAGCTATCCGCATGCTGATTTTGAGTCCTTGCTTTGGGGCTTTTAGTTGGATTTTATTCAGCTGAAAGACAGTAAACATTTTTCTATTGTTATGTGACCTCAGCTACAGAAACACCAGGACAGATTTTGTTGTTGTTATTGAGTCATTCAGAACATAAGGAAAAAACTCCAGTAAGGCAAGACATGACAACTCAGAACGAGACACTACACAAAACCTACGGTCTGTTTGCTGCATTAATTTTGAAATCCGACTGTGCAAATTTGCTTTGAGAATTCATCAAATAGACCCTAAGAAAACATTTTACAAATTAAAGCTCACTAATGGGTCTAGCTGAGCAATATTTTTCAGCTGAAATGTATTCTACAGAACAAAGGAAGTTAAGTGCAGTAATGCTCTTATAACAATAACAGAGTTAAAGTATATGATACATGATTCCCTCAGGCAGCACATCTTCAGTGGGAAGCCTGCAGCTTTTAGTTTGTAGAGAACAGCATTTATTGGGGTAGACAGAGGAGGAGTCCAGTGGAAGTGCTGCTTATCCCAGAAGTCTCCCTCTACTGCATTGAGGTATCTTTGTTTATACTCCTATTTTTTTTCCTTTTTCTTTTTTTATTTAATCATGGAGATCCATTTTGAAGCTAATTTATTAGATGCAAAATGAATATAGTGTGTTGAGTACAAGTTGCAAGGGGCTGGCAGCAAGAGGGGCTACAGGGGTAACATCTGTGAGAGGACTGTCACATTCCAGAAACAACCATTTCCAGCTGGGTCTAGTGGACCCACCACTGTCCACACCCGACCTCAGCTGATGGTGCCTTGGTGACAATGCATTTAAGAAAGTGCAAAAAACACTGAATAGACAGGGGAGTGAGAAAAAAAAAAATCCACAAATGTGGGAAACAGCTGTGCAAACACCAAAGTTGGAGAGGGAAAAAGGGCAGGTGGTCCAGGCACTGGAGTAGGTATCCACACTGCAGGCCATGGAGGGAGGATCCCACACCACAGCGGCTGGGTATCGTTGGAGGAAGCTACAGCCTGTGAAGAGCCCACACCGGATCAGAAGATGTGGGAGGAAAGGAACAGCAGACTTACTGACTATGAACACCCTCCTTGTACCACTTACTGCTTCGCTAGAGGGACTGACTGTATCTGCAGTGGTAACAAGGGCAGGAGGAGAGGAGTCTGAGGTGAAAAAGTGAATTTAGCATGGGAAAGGGTTAAGGAAAGGTGTTGGTTTAGTGCTAGTCTTCTTGTTTCTCACTACCTGATTCAGTAATTAAATATTTATCCTAACTCGCAATAGCTTAAGTTTTCCAAATTTGAGTCTGTTTTGCCTGCAGTAGGAAATGGTAAGTGATCTCTCTGGCTTTATCTTGTTCTATGAGTTTTCTTATTTCTGTTCTTTCTATTTCCTATCCCCCGCCTTCACTTTCCCCTTCCTAATGAGGGGGTCTGAGAGTGAGTGGCTGGGTATGAATTTGGTTGTTAGCCGTGGCTACTCCACCACATATGGCTATTGTGTTGAAATTAGCCTAACAGACCCCCCAAATTGTTTTTGTAAGGCAGAGTTAGTGTCTCAATTTCTATACATAGGGATTAATTCTGAGGATGTCTAATTCAGCAGGAAAGGTCCTGAAGAAAAGCGAGTGCTTTAGGTCTGTGTTGTAACAAACGCTTAAGGATAGTAATTATTCTTTAAGCCACATATCAACCCAAGAAAAGAAGTACTGTAAGGTCTCTCACTTCTTTTGCCTTTAAAAAGTGTTGAAAAGGAGAAATAAGGCAATATCAAAATAACCGATGGCAAAGAAACTACCAAGAAAGTAGGAAATAAGAGATATGGGAAGAAGAATGAATTAACATGAAAGTGGAAAAGAAGGAACCTGTTACTGCAGTCTCTCGAATTGCAAAGTAAGTGTAGTGCTATGTTGAAGGAATGGAAGTTGTACTAAACTAGGTAGGAAAAGAAAGATATTTTCTTATATAAAACTATCCAGAAATGCTTTAAGGGCCAAATGCAGGCCAAGGGTATTCATGGCTTCCTGTGGTCCTCTGTGAACACAAGGTGGGGAGTAAAGAAACTTATCCTTTAGGCTGATGTTGGCATAAGAACATACACATGTAGGCTGTGATGTGTAATCATTAAAGTTTCAGTGTCGTTGAAATTTCAGATTCAGTGGCAGGTGGGTCTTCCAATGGGAGCAGTTGGAAGATGCAGCACTCACTGCTTTGAAGGTGAAGCTTATAGAATCATATAACGTCTCAAGTTGGAAGGGACCCATAAGGATTATGAAGTCCCACTCTCTGCTCCTTGTAGAGTTATCTAAAATTAAACCATATAACTAAGAGCCTTGTCCAGATGCTCCTTGAATTCTGAGTCCATTGATGAAAGAAGATTCTTTAACACAGCAGTAGCAATAAGATGGATGCATCAGCAAGCTCTTTGAAGGTCTTTTCTCCTACAGTCTCCCAATCTAGATGATAAGGTTCTCTTTGGGGTAGCAGCTTTGAGCCCAGGCCTGTGCTCCAAAGCCCAGACTGCATATGCAGAGATAAAAACACCCCAAACATTAAACACAGCAACAAATTTGAATGTTGAAATCACAGGTCTCCAAATCAGTGCTTATTAAAAGCCCAGTTCCACACTGTTTAGTAGGAAAGCTTTGGTACCTGACACAGGAACAAGGTATGTAAGAAGACAGCGATGACTTTGCTTCTGTTTGACCCTCTCTGTAACTGCATGAATAAACTATAAGGACAAGAGGGGTTGTGACTGCATCTAACCAAATCAGATCATTAAAACAGTCAGAAACATCAGAGCCTTAAAGGGATTCTAGAGATAGTCTGCAGCACATTAGTTTGAAATAACATGGAAGGTCCCTTTACTGCTACTAAAATAATGAAAAAGTTACTGTTCCAGGATTTTCACTTTCTAAGAAAGTGAAAATTTCCTGTCAATGTCAAGACAGATTACACAAGAATGTCAAACACTGTGGGATTATCAGCAATGCAAGGTCTCCCCTACTAACATAAGGATTGCATAATTCCTCCAGATACGAGAAACACAAAAGATGCAAATCATAAAAATGTATGAAAACAGCATAAAATAGTCTCTGTGGCAATCTCTGGTTTCATATCGGTTGGGACAATGTTGACTTAGTAGTTAATTCAGCGATGAAGGAAACAGTCGGTTCCTCTTCCCAGGCACATTATGCTTTATTAGATGGCTGATATTAGCAATTATGTGTTTATAGTATTCACCACTGAACTCTGGAGTGTGACATTAGCTGTTAACAATACTCTAATGAGATCTCTACTGTAAGGTTTTTTCTTTTTTTTTAATTGGCCTTTTAATTCATTCCAGTGAGTGTCCTTTTCTGAAACAATTTTATTATTGCAGAGGACAAATACTAATACCAATGCTGCCTGTGAAAGAAGAAAATCGAAAGCAGACAAAGACAGATGAAACTCAGGAAAATATGGAGAAAGGGGATGTGATTGCCATACAAAAGGCGCATCTCAGGAATAACTACAGTCAACCATCCGTGACTGCCAACAGAGGAATCCTGGGGCAAAGGTATGGACTCAGCAACTTCCAAAGAGCAGTGTGCTCATGAGACACCCTACACTAATGCAGCATCAAAAGCAAATTATGAGGAGATTAGAACTTCTGCAATTCTGTTGTACCTGAAAACCATGAGCAACTCTCAAGAATACCTGCCATCCACAGCTGCTGTTCAGAAATGAAAACTTACAAGACCCTCCGTGCCTGCCTCACAACAGTGAAGTTGCGATCTCACTTCATTATTTCAGTACCAGTCATTTTGTACCATGAGAGCTCAGCATCTGTAATTTTACCTGGCGTGATTGTGTCTTGGTCCTACAGATGCTGAAAGTCAAGTTTTCTTTTGTAATCATACTAAGAAAGAAAAAGGTTTTCTATTAGGCTTGGGTACCTGCTTGATGTTAGAATTATTTGCATATTAAGAGCATCTTAAGTAGCAGTGAGAAATGAACTAATCAAATCTCCTTTTTTCCTCTCCAAAAGAAACTTGCTGGCTAAACCAGAGCACGTTCTTGGTGGCTGCAGTGATTTCTGCCCGAGTATTTGGGTCCACTGCCAGACACCTTGTTGCAAGCATTGGCTATACAAGATCAGTTGGCTGAGAATAAATATTTGGGGATCCAGAGGCACTCTTGCAACAGTTACAGTAGCATGTATAGAGACCATTAAATTATTTAAACATGACTGTAAATGATTATAGAGTTTTTACAAATGATCAGATCTGTTGTAGCAACACAATCCCTGTGATGGTGATACACAGAAGATGCATATACTGCAGTGCGAGACAGTCACCAGCCCTTCAGGATATTTGCCAGAGGTCTGCAAACGCACTTGGATTTCCGGAGACAGCTTAATTTGGCAGATCTTTAATAACAGAATCTTCTGAATCCTTCAGCTTTTCCTTTGCATACAAACCAACATTTGCCTCATGAACCAAATTTTCTTTTGGTTGAAATGATGGCTGCAAGTGCTCCCACAAAGCTACATTGGCAGATCCCTTAACTGGAACAGAAATAAAAACTTTACATGTTTTATTTCACAGGAGTAAACAATTAATTCTCTAAAACATACCTGAACTGTAATTGATAAAACCAGTGAACTGTTGAAATGACTGAATAAAAATGCAGAGTTTAGTTAGTTGGGAGGGAAGAATGAGAAGGAGGCAAAAAGCCTGACTTCTGATTTAAGAGAGAAACAAAGTTCCAACTGTAGCTAAAAGGAACAAAAATAGATCCCAGAAGAGAGGGGAAAGTAAGACTTTCTGAAGTTCATTCCCAAGTCTCAGCTAAAAGGCTCAGGGAGACACCAAGCAAGTCCCAGGAGCTCATTGCAGGTCCCCAAGACACAGGGGAAGAGCAGAGGGCTGTACAACTGCAGGAGGGAGGTCATGGAGAGAATTCAGTTAAAGCTAGCTTAGTGAAGTGAAGAGAGGAAAAAACAGAGGGAAGGGAGTGGGAGAAATATGAGACAAACTTTCTTCATTAAACAAGCACATGACCTGCAAGTGACACTGAAAGACTCAACAGTTTGCTATTACAAGTCTCCATCCTCTACATAGGTCACAATTAGTTTTATCAGATACTTTGCCGTAACAGATGTTTCTATTACAAACGTTGAAGATTTACATTTTGTCTTGCTAAAAATAACTGCTTCCAAGAAAAGATCAGAATCTCAGCTGCACTGGGTCAGACTGAGCTGGAGTTAATTTTCCCCATAGCAGCCCTCATAGTGCTGTGCTTTGTACTGAGAGCTGGAAAGGTGCTGATAACACACCTGTGTTGTGGCTACTGCTGAGCAGGGCTCCCACAGCACCAAGGCTGGTTTTTCGACATTTGCCCCCCAAGTGGGTTGAGGTGGACAAGATCTTGGGAGGGGACGCAACTGGGACAGCTGACCCAAACTGACCAAAGGGATATTCCATGCTATATGACATCAGCTCAACAACAAAAGCTGGAAAAGGGGGGATGGGGGTGGGTGGACATTGACTTGTCTTCGAGAGCAACCGCCACGTGTGTTGGAGCCCTGCTTCCTTGTACGGGCCAGACATTTCTTGCTGATGGGAAGTAGAGAATCAATCTTACGTTTTCTTTTGCTTCTGTGCAGAGCCTTGCTTCACTTTTAATTAAACCGCCTTTGTCTTAACCCACAAGTTTCATTTTATTTTCTCCCCCCGGTCCAGCTGAGAGGAGGAGAGGGGGTGGTGGGGGAGTGATAGAGCAGCTTGGTGGGCACCTGGCTCCCAGCCAACGTCAAACCACCACATCAGCACAGCTCATCTAGGTCAGGACACAGCTCAGCCATCCAATAATGCAGGTGAGGAAGAAGCTGATGTAGGGCAGGCTTCTCTCCTGGTCATAAAACTCCCTGCTTCGCCTTAGAGGTTGACCTTTCACTGCTTCAGAAGCCTAATGCCAATTTAACCTAAGTTTATACTATGCCAGACCTTTGCATCATCAAGGAGGTGCTCCTCCTTGGCCTAAATCAGCAACTCCGTGCTGAGAGTATACCCTCCTCTGTGAGACAGCAAAGTGACAGACAAATCAAGCAGACTGGCAGTGTAAATTGCAGGTCATGCCACACAGCTTCTTCTGGTGAAAAATACAGGGCGTGTTTTATTGGAGTTGGGAAGAAGAAAAACAATGTCTTTGCCTCAACTACAGAATTTGCAAAGTCTTGATCAGCAGATTTGTTTCAAGTGATTGGCAGCCTGCTAAAAAGTTAATCTGCCCCTTTTGATTTCCATTTAAAAGACTTCCACTTGAGAGTGATATGTCTAATTGTCCAGTAAGAAAATGACATTGCAGCTGAATCCTCACCTCCCTCACCCACTGCCACCTCTGCTCGCAGGACTCACTCCTCACCTGAAATCTAGCTCCTCTCTACAGGCCCATCCCTCTTACACCACATAGTGCAATTGAAAAGTTCATGTCCATCCCACTTGGGAAAGGCAGGTTATCCTGCAGGATAACCTATTGGGAAGCACTGATTCCATCACCAGCAGTGTCTGGATGTCCAGAGAGCAAATCTCTTAGTCTGGACCTGTGGGTTTGAAGCATCATCCTCATGAGAGTTCACCTCTGTCATGACTCACAATAGCCTTTTCTGCATGAACTGGGAGGTGCCTCTGCTTCCCAGGATTACAAGCAAAAAGATTAAGGGCAAAAAGCAAAAAAACATCACAGACACGACTTATTAGAGGCAGTTTTTAATCACTGAATTCCATGCAGCTGTAACTATAGTTAGTTTGCTAGAGGCATCCATAAACGAAGAACACTCCAAACTGGAGGATTCTCCTTGTTTATCCTGCTTGAAAACTCAGTGTCTTTGAATTGCAAAAGGCAAAATGAGTGTTTGAAATATGACTGTGTTTTTCTTTTTCTAAGTTTGTACTTGTGGAACATAATATATGGATATTTCACCTACCTGATAATTAATTGACATCCTTGCAAACAAAAAAAAAAGAGAGATTTCCTCCCCCGATATCTAGACAGCCATATACAAATAGTTAGAAGAGAATAGGCAAGGAATGAGAAAACGGTAGCCTTGCTTACCCAAGTAATTTTTTTTCTAACACATCAGATTTTGAAAATAAACTACACTTTGTAGGTTTAACTTCAGTTCTTAGGATATTTCATACACAATGTCACTCCTTCCCTACTTCTACAGTTTGCTACTGTACAGTAATCACAGAATTTCCCTACTAAACTACTTTGATTTGTGATATCAACCTTGAAAATAAACAGAGGAAAAAAAAGAATGTAAGTTTGTCATAAATATATCACAGTATTGAAAAATGATCATAATTACATACTTTATATAGATTTTTAACAAGATCATAAGGTTTGAGTCCAAAAGTCTTGGCTTTAACCAAAGTGATTTCAAAGGGAACAAGTCGTATAGAAAAAGGAAACCAATTTATTGTTAAAAAAGGAAATGGTGCTTTTGTAAACAAAAGAACATGTGGTTTCCTGGACACAGACCGAAGTTACATTGGGGAGAACTCAGAAAGCTTCAAATATTGCATTCGTTAAGGATGATTTAAGAAGTTGATTGGAAAAGGTTCAATCAGCCCATTTAGTCTGGTAATTCTAGAAACATCAGTGTAAAAAAACCCTACTTTTTTTGTGTTTTGCTCTACAGTGTCACACAATCACATGACTGGAAATACGTGGCCTACAGAAATGGTAGACACCGATCACACACTAGTGGGTTGTATTCACGTCGACACTGATTGCTTTGTCCAACAAGAGGTTGAGCAGCCTTCGGATACCGAGGGGCAGTCCTTAGCACTTGTGTCACACATGTGAGCTTCGCCTGCCTCTAGTGCCCAACGACACACGAAGCCTTGGCTCTCTTGCTTTATAATGTTCATTGAAGTCCAATCTAAAGCTAAGAAATCGAAGGCTTTCATCAGAACTGGTTGTCAGCAGTTTTATCTTCAGGTGTCTGCCATGTACGTTAGAGTGTCCATTGTAAATGTCTCGGTCTTTTAAACCAGTTCCCATGTGGCCTGCTGGCATCTTCTATCTGACTGAAGGCTCTCAGGCTGCTGGGGACCTGCCCTGGCCCTCCCAGGGCACCCCTATCATACCTGAGACACCACTCAGGACCCAACCTGTGCCAACAGGAGACCTCACCCTGTTTTCACACTTTACATACACAATACAGGACAGGCCAGAGTTAGACCACTGCTTGTTTCAAAAACACCTATTTGTAGGCCTTAACTACAGCAGCAAGTGGCAGCCCAGTCCATCAGAGCATCCATCCACTAGGGTGGAAGGTGCTGCTGACCCAGCCAGCTTCTTTCAACTACAGTCTAATTATTGCTAACAACTCTTAAAAATTTGTGTCCAACTTTCTCCATGGAGGAAGAATTGCAGTATTTGGACTCAGATGGAAAATTTCTCACAGGTTTAAAGTTGCCATGTCGAAGTCCAGGATAACTACAGCCTCCAGCAAGGGTCACCAGTTCTTTTTATCTGGAGACACCATTCTCTTTTCCGTTATTCCTAAACACGAAGCACTGAGCTGCATTTTGACAACGCAGTGGTTCATTCAGCGAGGCTGTATCTTAGCCGGGTGGAAGCTGGAATTCTTAATGATAGGAAAGGCTACAACAGAATTAAAAATACACGGCTGTTATGAGCCCAAATATTAGCTTAGAAAGCCACAGTACATAAAGAGCACACATAAATATAGAAGTAATACTTGGCCTGCAGTCCATATAAAAGCCCCGAAGGATCCCAGACTCTGAAGCCAGACTTAAAAATGTGTCATTTGCAATTCTCCGCTGTCCTCTAAAGGCTGTTCCAGGAATTTCAGCCTCAGCGTTTGAAGAAGAAAATTGCTTCTACTCCGCGTCCAAGTACTGGAGCACAGGCCAGCAGGTGAAAGAAAAGTGTGATGTTTATGTAGAGCTTCAGTTGGAGCTCTGTACACCACTGGAAGAGATGGGTCTGACCAAACACACTGGGAGACCGTGTCTGTGAGGTGTGTGAAGCCACCCCAGCAGCATTGCTGTCTTTGGCAAGAGATGGGACCAGCGGGATTCCAATGATTCTGCATTCTAATATAATTCACTCGGCTGGGGAGGCTTGGAAGTGCCTTAGCTTGTCCAGGTGCCTGCTGCAAATAGTAATGTGCATCCAAATCAGCTTGCCAGGATGAACTTAAAAATTTGATCTTGTCTGGTACCTACCTATGCCTTGAGGAGTTCTTTATTTATAATGGAGAAAGGCCAAGCCTTAAAATAAGCCTACAATTATGTAATTGTGCATTAACAAACCCTATAGTTTAAGACAGAAGCGCTTGTAAACTTCCTCTATGCAGCTGTTTTTTCTGAGTCACTTACACTATTGCCCTTTAACGGTCTTAATTAAAGAAATGGTAACTTTCATTCTTTTCTTATACTTCCTGGCTACCATCCAATTACATTTTTTTTGGTAATTATTTCCTATTCTGTTATTAATGTCTGGTTTGCTCTTTTGGTTTGTGGAAGCTTTGATATATTTTACTTTTCAAAACTTTTTACCTGTGAAATATTGGAACACGTGCATACGTTCTAACTCTAGATTGTCTAGATCTGGTAGGATCTATCTGGCAGGTATCAATCTTCTGCTGCTTCACCTCTCACAGCTGCTTTGCTACTTTTCTTCTGGAAGATGAGACATCTTAAGAGTAAAGTTGTCTCTTCATAATGCCAAAGTTAATTTTAGCCTGTTTCGTTGATGTCCCTTGAAGACCTTATGAAAGTGTGCATCTGTTTCCTTTGCCCAGGGAGACAGTAGATCTAATCAATTAATTGCTCCTGTGGGCAATGAGGTAATTGGTTGGTTGATGGAAATATGAAAGACCAGGAGCATATTGCTTGTAAATTCTGTACTATGTAATTCTGGAGTGCAAAGGCAAACCAAGTACAGGACTCTTCAGCATTGGAATGCTATTGGCAGGGTGTTCTGGGGAATTCAGAGGGGGCATCTGTGTTATGATTATTTGTTCATTTATGGCTTTCTAAAGGATCCACCTTTTCTAACTAACTTCATCTGCAAAAAATGGCATTTATAAGATCCTTTAACCTCTCCTCTCTGATTGTATTGAGGATCCCAGAACTCCCCTACACATTTGAAAGGGAGAAAAGAGGCTGGTGGGGTGGGAAACCAAGGTGAAAGCGAAGTTGTGACACGTTTTCAGAATGCATCCATCTTCTTTATTTCTCAGTCTTCTTTGAAAACAAGAATGACGAGAGGTTTAGAAAGTAAAGTCTCTACACCTTGCCTCTTCAGTTGTGTTGGGAAACCCTGATCTCCAATTGTTCTTGCAGCTGGGTTGCAAATGGCTCTTGCAGAAGTACAGCGCTTGTTTTGTCTGCAGCGCTTACAAAACCCATTTTCTGTAGCATCTAACACCCTTTCTGGCACTTGGAAGTAAAATAGCATTGGCTCATCCATTCCATGACAGCTGAGAAATCTGTGTCATATCTTTTTCCTAAGCAAACAAAATAACATAATTATATTCCTAGTGGTCTACTAGGTATTTTTATTAATTATGTGCATGTATTATGTACACACATGTATACACAAAGAGTATAAATTTATACTGTGTTAGTCTCTTTTACAGGATAATAAACAAAACATTTCAGTTTACTTATGGATGTTTTAATAAATTGTATCATAACTGTCAAAAATATACTCTGCTTTTGTCTTGTAAAGTCATAATGAGTGGGAATTCTCCTGGTTTTCTCATTTTTCAAACATTATTTTCACCCCACATTTTATCCGCTTTATGTTTTCTGTTTTCCACTAAATGGTGCAATTTTACTCCCCTTCATCTCACGGTTCAGTTGCTTTCTACATAATTTTATTTTCTTCATTTTCTGCTCATTATAATGTGCTCTACTTCTCATTTTTGCACACCAGGTTGTTAAAGCAAAGTTCCCACTTGCCTTTTTAGTTGGTGTTAGTAAGCCTGTCTGTAATTTCCCTCTGCTTCTTTACGCCCTTCAGGACTGTTCATTAGAAACAAGAGGTAAAACCCAGTACAAATCCCCTATTTTCAGGAGTGAATGCAGTGTCTTGTCAGGAAGCAAAGCAGAAGACTGTGTTCCTTGCCTCTCTCGGTAATTTTTGGAAAAACTTCGAAGGGCAATGAAGTGGCCTTGACTAGTTTTGGGAATGTCCCCATTGTAGAAATGAGAGGGATTCTAGATGCCTAACTACCTTTTTCCTGTGGTATGTATCTATCTCAAATGCAAATAATTGGGTTTCATTCTTTGTGGCACTGGAAGATTTCATACAGGGGGTGATTACCTTGTGACAGCTTTGCCTTACCATATCTTTCAATATTCAGACTGATAGTAACAATCACTCCATTTTATGGCATTTGCCATACTCTAATATTTAGTTAAGTTAATTACTGTTCTGCTAACTTCTGGATGAAACCATTTAACAGAATTTGTTCCACAAAGAACTTAAGTAAATGAACCGTGTGCAGTGTTAGAAATTTCACGTCTTACACTCCTCAGATTTTTTTTTTTTGGTATGTTTTTCTTTACTTTTTCCTGAGCATCATTTTGGTCACCATTTGCAGTCTTTCAGAATTCCTGCTCTCTTCCCCTCTGTCCTTCTCTCTGCTTGTGAGCAATTATCCCTCACCTTAGTTTCTTTACCTTTCCTGACCTCTGTATTCTCTCTGACCCTGTACACCCCTGCTTACAACTAGTTAAATCAATGGCTGTAGAAACTTTTCACTCTGAACAATTGCAGACCAAGAAAGTATCTCACTTGTGACTGTTTATTGTTATCCGTGACACTGTAAGTAATTTTGGTATGTTAAATTGGGTGGAGCAAGTGATGGTTACAATGCCTGTCTAGAAACCACGCAGAATTATTTCTTCTTAATATCCATTTTATTTCTTCTTAATATCCATTCCTGCTCTGCTTACAAATGTTTGCACATCTCTTGCAGCTCTGCCACCTCTTTTTTCCTCTCTCCGATAAGCAAAATCTTACTAAAGGTTGAAGTGATAGTTTAGGTTTCAAGTAGCCAAAATTGACGATTTTCAAAGCGAAAAAAAAAAAAAAAAAAATCACTTCCAAGAAGTCTCTGAGCACCTTTACACATTTGAAATATGCTCTGTGATCTCTGAGGCTGCTGCTTCAGGTGAAAATTGAAATGAGTACAGATGTGTACACCCACATTTGGTTTCTAAAATCAGCATTAGGAAACATTCATGAAATGGCACAGAGGACTTCAGTCTTTAAGCCTAGAAGTAAGTTTTAAAATAAGCTTCAGTTTTCTGCCCAGACACCTCAGTTTCTTTCAATCATTCACTACCTTTCAACTTTTAGTGTGTTTAAAAATTTACATGTGCACTTGAATAGTGTCCTTAATACTGAAAAACATTGTTAGATGTGGCATACGGGAAGTTACAGTTTCACACTGACCAAAGATAATTTGCCATTCTCTATAGAAATGCTATTTGAAAGGACTGAAAAAAGTTCTTGTCCAAAAAACAAACACCTTAACACATGTGACAGGAGGAAGACAGAATCCTCCCATGTTGAATTTTAAAATAAATCATGTAAGTTTTATTTTTTTTCATAAAGAAAACTATCCTCCTATGTAGAGCTGAGAGACCTTCACACTTGTTCATTGCATCTGATATAAGAGGAGAAAATACAAAGGGCCTTGAGTGAAAAATAGAATCACTAAAATAAAACTGGATTATGATTAGATTCTGTCCTTGATCTCCTACCCTAAACCTATAACAAATTCATTGAAAAACACATTATATCACGGGCTTCTGCATTTCTTAGCAGATTAATTCTAAAATATTAAATTGCATCATACTGTACTCTGAGGCAGTTAAGATGTTGTAATTTACAAGACAGAGATTAAATTCTCAGGGGCCATTTTTAACTTTTTCTTATTCAGAGTTCATAAAGGTGAAGATACAATCTCTGTGTCAGTTACCAGAACAAACATCCTTTACAGTTGAAAAGAATAAGACAAATATTTTCCATTTCTTTTCCTTTTAATGCATTTATAATATTGGTAGCAGCACATGGATAGCCCCTCCCTCCAAAAGTTTAGCATGTTGTATGGCATCATGATAATTTTTTCTCTGTTTTCTACACTTCTGCTTTTTACTGCAGTTTTTCAGAAATTTCTTTAAGCCTTGGCAACTCTGAAGAGGAGAGGACTAAGCATATGGGGTCAGTTAGCGATGGTCCTGGGACAGGATACAGAGAGCAGGAGGAGCTGGGCCTGTTCCAGTCTGGAGACATGGCTGCTCAGGCCCTCAGCCATCTTTGTATCTTCAGACACCATAGCTCCAACAGCTAAAAACCCTAACACGTGCAAAAAAAACCCCCAAACCAGAAGTGTGCATTACCTACCTTACAAAATGAAAAATAGCCTTGTATAGTAAACATTAAGAATGATAACCTTTAACAGTGATTGCGGTGGATAAGCAATTCAGTGTTAAAAAATAAAGTAAAAAGCTAAAACTCCTACATTTCTCTCTAGAAATGTACCTGAAGGGTACTGCTGCCACCCACTGTGAGGTAAGCCACTTGTGCAGCGGCAGCAGGAGGTTGCCGACTTTTACACAAAGTATCACATTTACGCACACTTCAATATTGATCTCCAGACAAAAATTCAATGTAAGATCACTTCTCTCACATTCCTGTTAGAAATTCCTGAATCCAGCAGGCTGATGGAGGTGAGGCTGCCACAGCTCCATGACCCCAGGTCCAACCAGTAGGAAGGATGCATGTGTAGATCTATGTGGCCAGCTGCACAGAGTAGACAGGCACACAGAGCACTCACACGAACACAGGCAGCACCAACGGCCTCATCCTGCTCCCCTCTGGCTGAGCTGGATGAAGATCCATTAGAGGGAGACCTAGATCTCTCC
>VWZK01015585.1:5958-65220 GCA_013396935.1 Baryphthengus martii | reverse complement strand
TATATATAAAAGTAAAATATATCTATACATTATAGTGTTGTTCTACACTGGGTCAGTGAGAGAGAAAGAGGGAGCAGGGATCTTTCTGGATCTCAGTAAGAAAAGGCCTAACAAAAAATGGCTTAACAAAATAGTTTAATACAACGAAATGAAACCAGGAATATAAATAGGATAAAAAGAAGAATACAGGTAGCAAGTAAAATTTATACCCCTTCAGGTGCTGGGCACCCTGCCTTTGTGCAACACTGGACTGAGCCTGGATAGATTTTTCCATGGTGCACTGCATAGGTCTCATCTGTGGAGGGTTTCCTCCTACCCACACCCTGGCATGCAGGATGAGCTGGCACAGGACACTCCACCAGTTTCCTGCAGAGCAGCTGCTCATGTCGACATTCAGGCTGCTCAAGACCCTGGCATGAAGCCCAGCAGAGTAGCCACCACTGTTCAACATCATTACCTCCCGCAAGGCTTGCAGTACAAATTCAGATCTCTGCAGTAGCTGGGCTCACACACGTATACAGCCAGCAATGGAGTCTGGACCCTCTCACCTTTGGATACATCCATCCTCTCACTGCAGCGTCTGCAGTTGCTGGCACCACAGGCACATCTCCCACCTGTGATCCCACTGCAGGTGCTGCACTCAGAATCCCACGACACACACCCAGGGGAAGGGATTTAGTAAGGAGACAGGAGAGGCTTCACTGACCAGGTGAAGGGCAAGGCTAGAAAAATGTACTGACCAGCACCTTATTTACACAGGGCCAGCCCTTTTAATCCGCTTATCCCACAATTTCCCCACACTTTCTCCTTCCAAAAATCACCTTTGGGCCACCTGGTTAAATTGCTGGTGAAACAGAGAAAACAGAGTTGGTTTTCCCAGCATCTATAGATGGATGGCTGCTCTCTGTTGGATGAAGCATTTCTAGGGCCAGTATCCTGGAGCACAGTTAGCTGTGGGCAGCTCCTTTAGCATTTCCATTGTGCGATCTTTATAAAATCAGTCTCCTCCTTCATAGCGATGAAGATTCTTTCAAGAAAGCCCTGCTTCGTGTTGCGGAGAAACAGCACTAGGTAATGCTGACAGTGTCCCAAAGAGGGAAGATGCAGCTCCAGGTGAAGGCAAAGCATAAATCAACAAGAGGAAAACAAAAATGGCTGGAATTGCCATAAAAAAAAAAAAAGAAAAAAAAAGAGAGATGACATTGCTAGCTCCCATTCACTTCCAGAGGACGTTGACTCTCTGCTCTGTGGATCATCTAACGACACACGGGATCATGCAACATGTTTCAAGGCAGTGGTCGAACGAGTACTCGTGCAGCTAATTTTTTCCCCCCAACATGTTTTGGCCAAAACACAATCGCCTAAGCTTTGTAGTCTTTCAGACCACAAGAACAATACGCTCCCACCGCACCAACAAAAACAGAGTACTCCTGACTGCCCGGTGATTTGCAACCTTGTGATGCCAGGCTTGGCGTTCTTCAGCTTCCCTTTGGCACACAGAACTGTCACTGGCTTCAGAGCCCAAGTTTTCTTACAGCTGAAATGCTGCCTGCAAGTAGCCCCCCTCCAGTGCAGCTGCACCAGCAGGTAGATCCTTTAAGGGTACAGGTTGAAAAACCCTACATGCTTTATTTCACAAAAAAAAAAGGACTCCAAGGACTGCACAGTAACAAGAATCCTGATGCCCAGAGGGCAAAGCTGCAGTCCAGGACTGCAAGTCACTCATCAGTCTCAACCCCACGAGAATTCACCTTTGTCGTGACTCTCTTACCTCCAGCCTCGCTTGCATGGCCTGGCACTTGCCTCTAACCTCTGCTTCCCAGGAGTTCAAGCAGAGTAAGGGTCAAAGGCAAGACCCGTGACAGACCTGGTTGATCTGAGAGTAACTTAATGAATTATACACACAATTAAATATAGATAAGGTAGTACCAAAATCCTGTAATGGGTAGGGATCTTTAAATCAATGCACACTTTAGTGAAAGCTGCTTCCTTCTTACTCTGTGGAAAAAATCTTTCAATTATAAAGAGCAAAGCACTTGTTTGAAAGATAATCGCGTTTTTATTTTTCTAAGCTTGCACTTGTGGAACATAATAAATGACCTGATATAATGACAACTTTGCAAAAGAAGAATCCCCCTCTCAACATCTGGACAGCAATATATAAATATTTACAATGAAAAATAGGGAAGGGAAGAGAAATGAAGTCAACATTAGCCAAGTCAGTTTGTCTCCACACATCTGATTTTGAACAATTATTTAATTCAATTCAGTCTTAACCAACATTTTCCTTTCACACTACTGAGGCTTTAACTTCATTTTTTTAGACCTTATATGCAATAGATACACTCCTGCTCTGCTTCTGTAGTTTTCTCCTGTACAGCAACCATAGAATTTCCCTACTAATATTTTTGTTTGTTAACTTTGAAAACAACAAAAAAATTAAATATAAGTTTATGTCTCCTGATGCAAAGTTTCTCACACAAACACATCACAACACTGGAAATCAGCATAATGAAATGCTGTACAGCTTCTTAACAAGGACATTAGGTCTGAGTCAAAAACTCTTGGCTTTAACAAAAGCTCTCTTCAAATACAACAAGTACATATAGAAAAAATAACCTTCTTTTCTTGTTAAAAAAAGGAAATGGTGCTTTTGTAAACAAAAGATGTGATTTCCTTGACACAGATATAAGTTACAGTGGGGAGAGCTCAGAAAGCTTCAAATAAAATTGGCATTTGTTTAAAAGGATGATTTAAGAAGTTGATTGGAAAAGGTTCAATCAGCCCATTTAGTCTGGTAATTCTAGAAACATCAGTGTAAAAAACCCTACTTTTTTTTTTTTTTGCTTTCTGCTCTACAGTGTCACACAATCACATGACTGGAAATACGTGGCCTGCAGAAATGGTAGACACCGATCACGCACTAGTGGGTTGTATTCACGTCAACACTGATTGCCTTGTCCAACAAGAGGTTGAGCAGCCTTCGGATACCGAGGGGCAGTCCTTAGCACTTGTGTCACACATGTGAGCTTCGCCTGCCTCTAGTGCCCAACGACACACGAAGCCTTGGCTCTCTTGCTTTATAATGTTCATTGAAGTCCAATCTAAAGCTAAGAAATCGAAGGCTTTCATCAGAACTGGTTGTCAGCAGGACCAAGAACTGCTGGACGATTCCCTGGAGGAGAAAGAAAAACCCGAGAGACAAGTAAGACAACATCGCCGGTGTGTTCTGCACAGGGATACTTGTGGTACCCAGGCCTGCCAAGCAGGTAGAGGGACTCCAGAAAATGGCAAGCACAAGATTTTATACCCAATTGTGTGTAAATAATTATGCTGGACTCATTCTTTCTGCAAAAACCCAGTGCTTCATTTTATCTTTGGATATCTGTCATGCACATCAGAATCTCTAGTGCAAACATGTCAGTCTCTTAAACCAGTCCCCCCTGTCTCCGGCTGGCATCTTCCATCTGTCTGGAAGGCTTCCACGCTGCAAGGGACCTGTCTCAGCCCTCCCAGGGTACCCCCAACATACCTGAGACGCCATTCAGGACCCAAGCTGTGCCAACAGGAGACCTCCCCTTATTTCCGCACTGTATGTACACAAGCAGGCCAGGCCAGCGTTAGACCACTGCTTGCTTCAAAATTAAGAATTTGATGTAGGCCACACCTACAGTGGCATCCCAGTACACAGCAGAGCATCTGCCCAGTATGGCAGTCAGTGCTACAGACTGAACAGCAAGACTCAACATATTTGGAGCAGTTTTCATGGAGGGCTTGCACTCAGCATGTGGGAGGCATCTTTCTGGAGCTCATCTTCCCAGGAGCCCATCTTCCCAGCAGTCCCAGCTCTAACCACAGGACTGCAGGTGCTCCACAACATGCAGGAAAGGAGAGGACGTGGGGGGATGCAAACTCTTCTCATCTGAAGATTTCATTCCTGATCTCCATTAAATACTATCGTGGATATGCCCATAGCTACAGCACCCCTTTACTTCCAAAGATGACCAAGGCTTGTCAGGGAAGGTCTGCATGGAAAATCCATTCAGCCCAAGCAGGCAAAAGCTACATCGTCAATGTGCAGCAATCCTGCAGAGCACACACCTACAGTCTGTTGACACCCAATACTTATAGACGTTGGCTCGATTTTCCTCTGGGAGGTAGAAGTGCAATATTTGGACTCAGCAGCAAATTCCTCCCAGATCGGAAGTCCTTGCATCAAAGCTCAGGAACTCACAGCCTTCAACAAAAGTCACCTTTGTTTTATAACCTGGGTTTACTTTGTTTTTCTTCAAACTTTCAAGTGAACTGAACTCTCTTAACAATGCAGCACTTCATCCAGGGTAGCTACAGCTTGGCAAAGCTATACGCAATACAGAAATGGATTTGAGGCAAACCACCAGAGTGGAGGACGGGGAAGTGCTCTGCACATGCTGTTCAGGTGCCAAGTCACAACTGTAAGTGCTAGAAAGCACCAATTGTCCTCTTACAAGGTAAAATAAATGTATGGGTAAACAAGTCAGCAAAACCACTTCAACTTCATTCATCCAGTATCTGAAGAGGGCCTCTAAGAAAGCTGGGGAGGGACTTTCTACAAGAGCTTGCACTGATAGGATAAAGGGTAATGGCTTCAAACTGGAAGAGGGTAGATTTAGACTAAAAATTAGGAGGGAATTCTTCACTATGAGGGTAGTGAGACACTGGGACAGGTTGCCCAGAAAAGCTGTAGATCCTCCATCACTGGATGTATTCCAAGACTAGGTTGGCTGGGGTCTTGAGCAACCTGGTCTAGTGGGAGATGTCCCTGCCCATTGTAGGGGAGCTGGAACTAGATGATCTTTAAGGTCTCTTCCAACCAAAACCATTCTTTGATTCTATAATTCTATGACTTACCTAGGGAAGCAATGCATGCTTACATATTTGGTATTTGTCTAAATGTGTATTTATGGATATTAAAATAAGAAAGATACAAGAAATACCGATAGCAAGAAGGAAAAAACAAGCCCTACAGCTTTAAGTCAGACTCAACATTATTAAAAATTCTACTTTCAGACATGACAAAGGTGATAAATAAGAGAAGTGAAAAGGTACACTACACTACACTACATCAAGAGTATCTCACATGTCAAAGTCAAGGGACGAGTTGGGGTAAGGTTCTGGCTTTCAGTTGACCTGGGGTCTAATCCTGATAGGCTGCTGCTGTGGCACATAGTGCTGTGTCCTTCCTTTTCACTGCTTTCTGGAATGTTTTTCCCAAAATCTAACAGTTGATTTTTCTGAAGGAATGGGAACTTTAGAATTAAATATAACAAATTAAGGCAAAACCAGAATAATTACCATTACAGAAGACAGTCTCTGCATGTTCCCCCAACCTGTTGCCCATCTTTGCGAGTTTAAAAATCAAATGTCAGGCCCTTATGAAAGGCTCTTTCTGCAGGCTTTAATAGTAATAATTTGAAAAGATGCTGGAAAAAAACCCAGTAGAATGCAGAAGTAATTCTACTGTTTTTCCAGATTACAGCAGAAGATAGCTATTACTTCCACTACCTAAGGAAGGAGAAGAGTTACATGAAGAGATTATTTACCTCTGTCAGAGGAACATAGGTGATTGCAAAACCTACTTGTCTACTGAGTAACAATGAATACAGGCTTCTTAGTAGAGAAACAAAAAATGAAGACCTAGATTCACACACTGCACGCACAAATACAGAATTTACACCTACTCAGTATCTGAAAGTGATTTCTACATCTCAAGGCTCACAATCCATATTAAAAAAATATAATATAAGGAGCACCTGGTAAAAGTGAGTGAGTATTCGCAGCTGTGAGCACATTTTGGGTATTGAGTCTTGAAATTCTTTCATCCTCTTGCTCTCTTCTTCCTCTTCTGATGCAGTTACTCCCCACTTGCCCTACACAGAGACCAAATGAGTTAAGAGGTCATGTGTCACACATGAAAGTTGCTACCTGGGCCACCTTCTGCCAGGTGGTGGCCCAGGTGGCCCAGTTAAACCACCACGTTTATACAAACCAACCATTGCCATAGAAAGCCAAACATGGAGCCTCTAATAATGGGCCTATCAGTTCCCTTGGTGGTTGTACAGCACATGAAAGAAATCTGAAGTTAGCAAAGCAGGCGAGTCTCACACCAGCACTGCATGTCCCAGACTGACAGTAGGGAGGCAGGCATGGAGCTATGGCATTTTTTGCAAGAGAGTGGAGAATATTAAAGCCTCTTCCATTCCCTTCCCCTAAAAGAGCCATAGATTTCTCACCCTCCAAGGCCTACTAGAAAATCTACTCACCTAGAGGTGTTGAGCAAGACAGAAATGAAAAACATCGTTAAACAATTTTGTTTGAATTCACTAGCCGCTGCTGAGACAAATGTCTAACTACTTTTTTTCATTTTTGCTGTACCTCTACACGATATCTAAAATGCCACATATATAAAAAAACAAGTATATCTGTCACAATTAATTTCCATGTTCTAGCAACAACCTTACCGTACCTCAAGCTCACGCTGTTTTTTCCTCTCTTCAAATTGCAGCCTCAGCTGCAACTCCTCCAAAGCAGCTCTGTACATTGCATCTTGGGCATTCTGGAGCTCAATGATCTGATCAAAAACAGCTCGAAGCTGGTTGAGAAGTACCTGTGAGGTAGTTAAGCAACAAAACAATAAAACAATTGCACAGCAAAATATTTTAAAGTTACTACCATTCTTCAGAACATGGGTACGTCAAATCTTTTTACACACAGCTGGAGAGACCGGTTTGCAAAGCCTTAAGTCAGTTGTTGCACAATCACACAGCTTCTTAGGACCAAAACCAACTGGCCCACACAGGAACAAGTTTTATAACTGGTGTTTATCACTACGTCTGCGGAGTATGAACAGAGCTTACCCTAATAAGGTCTTAAGAGGAAGAAAAATCACTTTTCCCCTTGCTCAAGGAGCGTAAGAGAAGGTGGTTCCTAAGGCACAAGCCAAGATGACAAAGCTACAATTTAATGGAAAGGTGAAGACTTACCCTGGAATCACTATCCAGCAAGCACCGAGCTATGATTGTGTCTAGAAAAACTTCATGAGCTGCAATGATGTGATCCAAGTCCTGTGCTTGTTGGACCTTGTTCCATAGTTCATCCCACGAACATTCAAGCACCTGGAGCAATGATTCAGGATTGGGCTGTTTTGATTTGCTAGATGACAAGCTCTTTGAAATTTAAGACACACAACACATACAGAATATTAAAAGTACTTAATTTTTAAGCAGCTAATAGGTTGGATAGAGTATACCTCAAATGTAATGTAATACTGCATTTGATGAATGAAATGGACCATTTCTGATGCCAGAACGTGACACTGATGCAGCACCCCAGAAAGCTCTGCAAAAAATCCAAAGAGATGGCATGTTAAAGACCACAAGGACAGGCACAGCCATCAAAGCAGCTTGGTAAACTTTTTTCCACCAAATTGAATATTTCATAAAAACAGCCACTAATCTTGGATGGTAGCAGCAGTAATGAAAAAAACTGCTAGGATGGGCCATACAATATAAATTCCTCAACACTGGTGAGTTCGATATATTCACATTTCTCCTTCCAATTACTGACAGAAAAACAGCAAGCTTGACACTACTGGCTAGAAGTATTAAAGCATTAAAATCCCTGGCTGTTAAGACTTTTTGGGAATTGTGAATTAAGTTTTCCTTGAAAGTCAATGCTACCTCTTGGTGACTGAAAAACAAAAACCCTGCAGCTGCCTCCTCCTATCAGTAACTGTCTTTCATTCGGTGCTCTGTGACTGGAAGGAAAAAGTACCGTTTTGGAGGAAGAAAGAGGAAATGAAAACAAATTCTGCTGTGTCTTCATAAATCAGTGCTGGGGGGGGCTCTCTCTGCATTTCAGAAGAAAAATAAATCTATTTTCAGCTTCCAACTTAGACATGCCAGTGAGCAAGAAAGACTCCTGTCCCTCTAGGCAGAAGGCAGTACGGGTCTCTGTAAACACACTCTCCTTTGTCAGAGGCACAAAGTGAGGAATACAACACTTGGCTCCTTCTGCCAATAGCTATAGAGCTCGACTAGCATTTTATATGTCTGCATTACTTAAAACACAGCCAAACCTAAAAGCGATAAGCAACTGAGCTTTTACCTACAAAACCTTGCTCGGTGGCAAAGCATAAGAAAGGTCTCCCCAAGGAATGGGTGGAGGAGGAGAAAAAAAGGTAAGAAAAAAACCAAAACTTCATCCTAAGAATAAAAGAACACATAAAACCCTAGCAACAGGAGACAGCTCCAGTCTGAAGACTCATCATCTCAGGTGATGAGAATAAAATTTGTTAACCAAACCCGAGTCTCAGAGGGAACAGAATGCAAGAATGCAGTAGATCACTGGCTTTGAGTCAAACAAGCACTTCTTTGGGACAGGGAAATGACAGTAAACTAAATCCTGTTTCACAGAAGCAGTAAGAAGTTCCAGTCATCCTGCACAGTTCCAGAGATCAGCCCTGTGCACTAGAGCAGACCTTACAAGAGCTTGCTTCCTAGAGACCTTCTGAAGCTGAAGCGTCCACTCCCACCCACCAAACAGTTCTTATTTATAAAAACACAAATATATATTTGTAAATATTACTATGCCACAAGGAGTGGGCCAGCACAGACGCTCACAAATATGACTATATTCTCAGTTGAGAAGTAGGATCAGAAAGTCCCAGTCCATTGAACACATACTAGAGCCACTACAATTAAGAGCTTTCCAATTTCTTCTGAAATACCTGTTTCTCTTCTTAGCCTCTTCTGTTCTTAGCTAAATAAAAGCACAGGGAATAATTGAAGGAAAACTAGTAAATTCAAAAGTGCGCATGTGTGAGAGTTACTACTTCCAGCACAAGAGGGAGACACAGGGTACAGATAGGAAAGCATCAAGGCAGATGAATAAAAGGGTCTTTTTTTCCAGAGACATGGGATATTTCATTTGCTCACTGCTACAAAAACCTCGCAACCAAGGATTAAGTAAAAGAACTGGAAACTTCCATTTAAAATAATGTTATTTTATGTTCATTGTCATCTATCATTAAACAGTCAAGAGGAGCTAGAAAATCTAAAATTGATCTCTGCCAACAGATTTTTTAGTTTTTTCCCTCCTCTTAACACACAATTTAAAATAATATGTAGTCATCTAAATCCAGTTTATGAGTATGTCATCCATCTCGGCCTCTCTCACCTGGCATACTTTTCAGAAGCTTTGCATTGCACATGTGCCCTTTCCATATATCAGTAAGAATATATTCCATTCGCTTGGCTCTCCAAAGGAAATTAAATACTCTTAGATAGTGGCTCATGCACTCACGTGTAAACACCTACAAAACAAGCAAAATACCAGTACAAATTTAATAGATATACCACATGTTCTGAAGCACTAAGAACCTCTTCAGAGTCTTATCTGACCCACACAGTTTATTGATAAGTGTTGTCAAAACAAAATCCCTAGAAAACCCAGAGCTTTTGGAAAGATCTTCCTACAAGGGCTGAACTGAGTTACCTAACATTCAAGTAAGCAGAAGGCACATGACAAAGCTTAAACATTCTGCTCTTCTAACTACATAGGAAAGTTCCTCCTGCTGGTCAGACTCACATTTGGATGTCTTGTTTAAAAATAAAAGCTCTTTACAAGTTCTTTATAGAGGCTAAATGCATTCTGACCAACAGAGCAGCTATTTTCTCAATAGTTCTAATGAACACTACCTATCAAATTTCATTTAGACAGTACAGAGAAGTTCTCCTCAAATACATTCTTCAGTTCTTTGCAAATTATCCCAGATTAGCAGCTACAGACTAGTAATAACAGGAGAAGAGGAGCACTCCATTTATTAAGTACTTGATAAAATCTCTGCTGGAACAAATGAATTACTGATTTTCAGTAATGATTGTTTTAAATGTAGCTTTTCAGCAATCACGGTTAATTTATAAGAATCAAGATTTTGTCTTAACTATTTATACAGTGGGTGCATCCTAGATACTTAAAAAAACCCCAAACTAAAAAAAAAGGGGTATTTCAATAAAAAATAAATATTTATCAATTCAATTCAGTAACTGAAACATGTTCCCAGCCAGCGGTGCACAACATTACCGTTGCTATTGGCCCATCAACATGATAGTCCAAGCTGAAGACATCCCATCCAGTGTCCCCAGGAGATACCTGTATCAAAAAGATATGCTACTTTCAGTGTATAATCAGCACATACTTGCTTAAGACCAAGCCTTGCTTACTCTTCCATTCTCCACAACTATGGAAAAACAAGCATCCACATCGATATAAGATACAGGGGTTCCTTGTCAAAAGTAGTCGATTATGCAAAACCAAGCTGAAGTTTGACACAAGAGTAGGATTCATCTCAACCAAATGTTGATGCTTGTGATGTCAATGTTTCCCGTTGGAGCTCGTAAAAGAAATTGAAGGAAGGAAAGAGTCTTTAGGCAGGAGTCAGCCTAAGGTATAGACTTATTTCTGGTGCTACAGTTCATCACTTAACTCTCACCTCTGGGACTGCAACTTTCTCATTAACTCAAGTTTCTTACCAGACGTGTGTCTCATGAAACATCCTTCCATTGCTTCATTCTTTGTAACTACTGGTGACGACAAAGAGACTACCCTCCAGATTCTTATAAGAGCAACAGCAGTAGGAGCTGTTTGCAGAGCCTCAAAAATCAGGTCCACCAGCATCAACTACTGTTAGAGCTCAAATACTCAACTTCATACTATCAATGAAATGGCTGTAAATTCACAGCTTGAAACACAAATAGACAATAGGCAGGAAGTGTGAAAAAAGGTATTAAATGAGGCTTACATAATTCAAAGTAGACTTCAATGGGAGGGGTGGGAATGCATTTACTATATGAAATAAAAATTTACATATGTGTATATAGATGTCTGCATGTACACACACACACATACACAAAGGACAAAAAGATATGTTTCAGACCTCCAGAAGTCGAACATCCAGTCGTTTGAGAATCTCAGGATTATCAAACTGGGCATTTGTTGCCCTCACTGCTGTTTCAAGGATTCCAGTTAGATTATGCTGATACAAGGTTGTAGCTGGTCGTGCAAGCTCTGGCCTGGTGGTTACAAAACAAACAGTCATGGCATATTACTGAGATATTCTGCAGCAGCAATTTGGTAGTAACTGCAGCACACAGTGAAACACTTTTCTGACAGACTTTCAAAACCTCTCACATTACTCTCTCAGTCTCAACCACAAAGAAAACTAATGAGCAAAATATTTGAGCAGAATAATATGTCTATTCACATGCAGCTATACACCTGAGTATCAGCATGAGGAGTAACTACATCCTCATTTAATGCTAGTGATTGGAAATTACCAGGATTGCCAGCATAACTATTCTGCAATTTGAGTTGCATTCACATCTAAAACAAGGCAGATTACATTATTAGCACATTGAACCAAAAATTTCACCTCAGTTTTGAGAGATTTACTGATACATGGGCTTAGAAGTGCTGGCAGAAGCACAAAAACTCACCTTCTCTATGTAACTTAAGCTTTGGAAAGAGTTGTAACGTGGAAGTAACAAGCACCTTGCAATATTCCTCTCCCCGTTATCAGTACTGGAAGTGCCCTCACTACTTCTGCCTCACATGTAATACTGACTCCACAAACTTAGTCTGCTTCACATCAATTTTCACTTCAAAAAGCATGGTCGCGTACAAGTCATCACCAGACAATGTTGAATATGATTTAAAAACAAGTTAATGGAAGCTCTATTACAAAGCCTGCCTTCCAGACCAAAGGAAAGCTTTGTAAATGACTTTTTTGTAGACTAAGTTTCATTAGTAGTATCAGCACATAAAAGTAATGAGCTTGCAAAAACACTTGAAGAACCAAAACCAATACTTGTGGGTGTACTTGAGTGCCTAAAACAGAGGCTGATGAGGCATCAACTATATTTTTAAAAAATGCATTGAGAGGTTTTGACACAATGTTTTGGACCAAACACCTCCAAAATATAGAAGTCTAATATTCACAGTAATGCCAGCTAGTGGCATCAAGGGGTAACAGAACTCTTCTGCTAAAACTTGTTGACAGGAGTGAGAAAAGTGTTAACATCCTTGAGGCTGTCACAGGGTCAGTGTAAAGATATAGATATTAGTGCAACTTTTCAAGATGTTGTGAAATCGTACTATATATACTTCCTAACAAGAAGCAAAAACAAAGTTTAAGCCTCAGGGCCAAAGAAATTAAACTCAAAATATAATTTAAAAGTTGTTCAATTAACCCTGGGAGTAATAAGATATTTTAAAGGTCCTCTTCCAAAAGCAGAACTGGTTTTGTGTTGATCATGTACACTTGCAAGCATCAGAAATTCCACATTATTACCCTTCCTACTCTCTCTTACTTGAGCAAGTCCATTAAATGCCTGATAAAGTCTCCTTGACCAAGTAGTAAGTAGCGTCTCATGGCTTGCATGTGTTCCAGTAAGTTGTACTTCTTATTGAGAACATCCAGCAGGTATTTGCTGGTTTCAAAATACGCTGCATCAATTTTTTCTTGAAATGCATTTTCCAGATCTGTGAACAAATCAGCAGCTAAAGAAAAAAAAAGAAAGTAAAATTAAATTAGTATTTTCCCCAAAGTGAGGCAAACAAGCTTTGGAATCAAAACATACAAGCAGAGAAATTGCTATTTATCCTGATCCACTGTATTATATATTTGGCACAGCCAAAGTGAAAGCAAGTCTAAAGCAGCCCATACTTCAACATTATTACTTCAAATTTGTGCCCAGCTTGTACTTTCCAATAAGAGCTCACATTATCATTTCTACACAGAAGGTGATTTTTTTTAAAGCTTGCTGACATATGGCAATTTACAGAATCAAATAATTTGAAGGAGATCTAAAAGCTTAGAATTAGGGAAAAGCTTTGCTGGAGGGGATCTAAATTAAAAGACACTTCTAATGGTAGGGAAAAAAAAAAGAAAGAGATATCAAAGGATCAGTCAGAATATTCAACAGAAAAGAGTTCCCATATAAGTCAGAATGAGAGAGGAGGGAATATGCTTGTGTTATCTGGAGGACAGCCAGTAATCTGATGTTTTCCTCACCATTTTTGCAAAGCAATTTGGGGGCAGAAAGCAGGACACCACCCCTTAGCAGGAAGCATACTTGACTCTCTTCTACAGTTACAAGCTTATTAAGAAAGGGACTGCGGTAAGGCTGTTACAAGACATCAAGAAGTGTGGTCTCTTCAAGGCAATGGGGAGCAAAACTAAGTACTGAACTGCCAACTATCATAAGATTCAGACCTTCCTCAGCATTAAAGGATATACATCCTCCATTTTCAACAGTTTTTAATTATGCAACTACAGCTCTGAAGGTAAAAATGAAGAATCGGGTACCTAATCAGTGTAAGACAGTGCCCTGTCTGCTCCAGGATTAGTTTCAACCTGCACCGCAGACAGGAAAAAATTTTAAAAAAATAAATAAATTAAAACCAAGTTTCATGTTGTTCTGATGAGATTCAGCCTCAATTAAGAAAAGTGAAGATTTGAAATTAAAGAAATAAATGGTAGTTCTAATAAAGAAGTCATCCTTGCACATGCAAAGCCTCACGAAGTCTGGTTCAATGACATTTTCTGAGGTTTCTAAGCTCTCAGTCAGTAACCTGTGAAAAATCTTCATAAGATACCAAAGGTGGAAGCATGCAAAGGGATGTCAGAGATGGCACTTCCATAATACATGCCTGTGTTCAAACTCCCTACACTACAGTAACACGCATCAAGCTTAGTGATGTGAGAATTAATACAGCCTGTAGTAAGGAATGCTCGATGGCCCATTTCCAGTCACAGACAGCAAACCAGGAGAGACAGCTCACCGAGGTCTCTGCTCACTCTGGTCAAGACAGAGATCAGACAAAGCAATTCTTGCATTGTTCACATAAGGAAGTACGCAGGGAAAAACCAAAACCCATCAGTTTGCACAAATAATGCGTTTGTCTCACTGGTACAGGGCAACAGGGCAGTGAGAATGTCCAATCAATTCTGACTTTCATTTGGTCTTTCCCTGTCAGCAGATCCTGTCCCTCTTCACTGCTAACGTCAAAAGACAAGCTCAAGAATAGCTACTTGTACGTGTAGTGGGACCAGCCATCTGATCTGCCACATGGCTTCACTGCTGGCTTTAAAGGAAGAAGAAAGAACTACCAGAAGGGGGAAGAGCGCTAAACCAGGAGTTTCACAGACAGAATGCAGTAAGTTACAACACCCCAGCGATCTGTTCCAGCTAACATCTTTCCACAAGACGCTGCAAGCCTAATAGGCAAAGCAAAAAAAGGAATAAGCCAACCCAAAAAGAGTTATGAGCTAATACTGTCAGCTACTGGACACAGAGGATGGGTCTAAGACCGGCTCAAGGCACTGGCAAAACCACCAGGTAGCAGGCAATTGCCTAGTTTGCCCATGGCAGGCCTACTAAGTCATACATGCTGGTCCTGCCTCTACTCATGAGCGTGTGTAAGGCAGTACCTGTGGTTGAGGACACAGCCCTTCATCTCCAAGACCGAAAAATTCAAGTTTACATGTGTAGCTGTGACACCATCTCTGCACACACGTACACCAGCATAGGCAATGACATATCCCTCTTTGACATGTAAAACTACTAAAAAAAATTGCTTACATCAACAAACAAGAGGCCTAGGCACAAGTTTTTAAAGCTGTGCAAAATTATCTTAGGACACTGCAAAATGCCAGAAATGGGTCAAGAAAGGGTCAGGCAAAAAGCACTGACAGACAAGTCCACCACGAGTTGCTACTGAACGCAGCGGTCTCATGTCATTCTGGGTTCAGAAGTTCCTAAACTGCGGACAGCTAGAGGTTGGAGCCATGATCGTTCTGCCTGCCCTTTTTACTGTCCTTCTTCCCCAAGTGCCTGCTACAAGCCCCTGTCAGGCAAGATGACCAACTTCTACACTGTTCTTCACCTCTGACTTCCTGTTTTAATACACATTCAGATCATTTTTTTACATCGTGATTACTTTAACATCAAAAAGAAACTGAGGAAATATGAGAATTAATATTCCAAAGCCAATTAAAGAAATAAAAAAATACAGCCAAACCCATAAAGCATTCAGATTTAAAAGGAGAACCACCACCCAGAATTCAGGCTGGCATCCTAGCTTTCCACTGTCTTATTTTAAGTAATTAGCTGAAGGGACTCTTGGGATATTGTTAGATAGCACAAACAAGGACCACAGGATGCATTTCCAACATCACTGACACAGAATGTTCTTTCTGGACTGAAAGGGTAAAATGTCCTAAATACAGGTGCAGTTATGTGCAGAATTAAGGCAGTGCAATCCTATGAGGTATTTAGGCTGCAGACCAGCAGCTCAGCACAACTTCAGCACACTGCAAATAGAGTGGATAACATCCTAAAACTACACTTCTGTCTCAAATAGGTATTCTCAGCACTTAAGATAATGCACTTGCTTTGAAGCTCTCATCCCTTACATAAGATAAAAGCTCTATGTGTGCAGATCTTCCCTTCAATAAAGGAGAAACAAGTGAAAATTAAAAAAAATTGGGAAAGCATGGTCATAAACACAGTGTAAAGTGGTGAACACAGTGTAGTCAAAGAATGTTTTTGCTTTTTTTCAGGAGGAGCTGGCAAGATGATGGTTCAAATGCATTTACAGCTCTTTTTCACTTAACCCTGAGCCCTCTCTGCACATCAAGCATACCTTTGACTAGGTGAGTACTGCACGTGGTACAAAAATCACATTATTAGATGAAATATTCATGCAGTCACGAATGGGATTTTATTATTAGAGCATCTTTCATGGAGGTACTCATGCTAGAAGCTAACCCAAGGTTAAATGGGATACAGAAGAATAAAAAAAAAAAAAGAGAGACAAAAATCAAGGTTCAAAGTGCACAGAATCACAGAATGATAGAGGTTGGAGGAGATCTCTGGAGATTATAGAATCACAGAACGTTAGGGGTTAAAAGGGACCTCTAGAGATCACCTAGTTATATATAATAAAGTCATATTTGAGTACAGGAACACCAGAAAAATATACTGCATAAAATGTCGAAACATGCAAAGAAGGATATTCTTAGAAAATTAAGCAAAGAACTTGATCGAAGAACAAATGTTTAGATCCTTCTTCTCTTGGCAGAAGCTGGATATACTAGTAGGACGTTATTATACTTCTAGAAACTATGTACAAAATAGCATCTGAGACATTATCCCAGTGATCTCCATTTTTACAATTAGACTGTGCTATATTAAAGGAGTTATAAAAAGAAGTTATAGTAGCAAAATATCACCTTCACCAGCAGAAAGCAAATTGTCCTACCTCCCAGGTGTAGCAGCACCCTAAGCATTATCTTACCTTCTTTGCTTAGTATTGCACATAAAGGCTCTTTGCTTCAGACTTCATTATTTGCTCTCTTTCATCATAACAACGTTAATTTCATTGCAAAGAATATGCCACCAAAGAATAACCTCAAATGGTATTTAAGTCATCATTCATTAAAACTGAAATTTCTTCTAAACAGAGAAATAACCTGAATGAATTCTGATAGTTAAATTTTGGTTTAACATTTAACAGCTGGCAATCCCAATTTTAAGTAATCTTCAAAAACAAATTTCACTAACCTTCCACATACTCAATTTTCTTCGGACATATTATAGCGGTAGAGTGAATTTGCAGAAAGGCTTCTGTCCTGCCTCTTTTTACTGCTCCTTCTCATATTTACACGTAATTGATGATTCATTATTTTATAATCACAGAATTAATTCAGTATTATTAGGGAATCATATGATGAAGTATATTTGATGACAAGTCACAAGTACTAGATTCTTACTACAGCACCCCCCCACTCCAGCCCTCTCAAGTGTCAGCTGAAGGTAGACTGGTTTCTGAATGGTTTTCTTCAGAAACCCAGCACATTAATAACCATTTAGTAAACCTGTCAAATTAAGAAATGAAAATTACACATATGCATCTTCTGTAAAATGCAAGCATCCATTAAGACACCTGTATTTTAGACATGTGAGGACTTTTGTACTCGTTTTCACCCCACTATCCCGAAAGTCAGTTTGCAGTCTAAGCCACATATGACACAGAGCTGAGTTCAAAGGGAAGAAGCTCACTAACACTGATACTCTACCATCTTTTGAAGACTCTGTAGATCTTGCCACAGCAATCATCTTTGTGGATGGAGTTTGATCATGACAAACTTGATGCAAAAAGTTGATGGATTTTCCTATTAGGAGAACCTGAATAAAAATGAATTTTTATGAATTTTTTAAAAGTGATTTGCATATAAGAAAAAACACAAGCCACCAAACAAAAAAGCCACACACAACCACCAGGGCAGCAGGATATTTTGTCATCTTTCTGTTCTCTTAGCTTCACAATCCTGATCACAGAAATCCAGAAATTCAATGCTAAAACAAAAAGATGTTAAACACAAACCTCTTTTCCCTCCTCGAGATCTTGTTAAATGAAGTTTATCAGTTAGAGAACAGAAAGGACAGTCTTCCAGTCAAACAGTCTTCCTCAGCAAACAATTCTAAAATTCTTAAGATGATTATTTATTTTTAAATTTGGTCTCTATTTTCTTAATGGAAATCTAAACAGCAGCATAGGGCAAACAAGTCATCAGAATATTAACTTTTGAATTCATACCTTCTTTGACTGTTCCATTGTAATAAAAGAAGGGATCATCGATTTCCTCAAAGTGTATTTGTCGTGCCACAACCGATCGGTTTTAACCGTAGGATCTGAAGCTACAAAAAACTACAGATTGAAATAAACATTAAAACCAAAAGATGAATGTAAACTCTCTCCCCCAGTGTTTCATTTCTGTATTCAGAAAGCTGTAAAAATATTCTGAGTTGTCTTTTAACTACAAAAGAAAAAAAAAAGTTTTCTCATCACTAGCATGCAGAGTTGTCCTGGCAAATAATAGAGAAATTGTATGTTGACCAATATGAACTCTGAAGAAAAAAGTTAAAGAACAGACCATATAATTTAATCTCCTCTGTATGTTATGAAACTTTGATTACCTCAGGGTAAAAGTGTAATATCTGTAAAATATCCACTATGAAATACAGAAGCGTAGAGCATTTTCTGGCAATTAGCTAAACAGTTAGGATAGGAGATAAAAGTTCAGAATATAAGTATAATATGCTTTTATTTTACTGGTTTTATTTTCACTCAAGCCCTTTTGGATTTCCTCCTATTTTAAAAGATGAAGAAATGCGGAATAGAACCAAACCCAAAGTCAAGAAATTCTGCAGCTGAACTGGCAATCAAATGCTAAGGTCTCTGAATTCTACGCAAGAGAATACTTCCCTTTGTAAGAAACTAAAACTACTTGATTAGCTTTGTTAAAATGACTTGTGGATGGATTTTGTTCTCATCCTGTCAAACCAGATATCCATTTTTTGGACAAGAACTTTTTTCACTGCCTCTAAACATCATTTCCACCAAGAATGGCCAATTTTTTTTATTCAAGACCTGTATCAATGGTATGAAAATTGTAGCTGTCTGCATACGATAGCCAACAGTCATTTTTAGAGCGCACATACAAATTTTTTAACAGAGTTGAAAACTAATGAATGACACAAAACCTAAAAAAAGACACCACCTTGCATGTCTGAGGAGTAGCTGAGAAAAAGGTCCATTTTACACTTCTAGCCATAAAGATTCACACACATATCACACAAGTGTCCTAATTGTGACCTTAAAGATCAGCTGCAGGTGATATTTGTACTCCTTTTAGTTTTGCCCCAGACAGGCGGTTTCAGAAATCAGAGAGCATATTTCATACTCAAGTAAAGTTATTCAGATGTGTCTCAGAAGTGCTCAATTCATTTTCGCAAATGATTCTTTGACTTTTGGAAACAAACAAACAAAAAAAATGTCATTTTAACAGGACCATACTGATTGGAGACAGGAAAAAAGAGTAGGGAGAGCTTAAAATGCATAAAAACATTTCTAAGAAGAAAAAGGACAGCTACTAGAACTTCTTGTTTCAGAAGTCAGAAAAAATAACTCTGCAGACTTTCTAGAGGACCTCTGGAACCATAAACCACTTCTAGCCAATTTGACAAACTGAAGTTATTTATGAAGCTGAGAATAATGGTACATAGTCAGAGTAGAATATTCTGAACTTTATTCCAAATACAAGGCCTGAATTCTGAGCAGTTACAAAGAACTGTTTATATGTTACCAGTCTCACATTAAGCAAGAAAAGAGAGAGATGACTGTGTCCCTCTTCAGCAGCAAGTATCTATTGTTAGCCTGTCATTCTGCCTCTACTAAACAGACCCAGGATATGATTCATTGAAGACAACACGCTGCACCATTGCAATCTCCAGATATCATGCTGACTGAATCCATGAAGGGGGAAAAAAAAATTTCAAAAAAAAAAAAAAAAAAAATCACATTTCACATTGTTATATACATTATTTACTCATATGTTATATATTTCCATCGCAGTCTACTTCTCAAATTCCCCTCTAAACTTCCCACAGATTATACTCCCACAAAGCAAATGAACAGAGATAAAATATTTACTGTATCACATACATTACCTCATGGTATGTATCCTCCAGCTCTCCATCATAAATCCAACGATAAAGGAAATTCAGTACAGGATGGGATACTAGGCCAAGAATGTGCTGAACCAGAGATCTCATGTAGGGATCTCCTGTTTTAGTGTAGGCATGAACTGCTGAGGCTAGTTCACCACCTTTTCTCCCTGTAAGATCATAGGGAAGAGAAACAGATGTATGAAGGAAAAAATACGCCCATCACACAGGACTAGCTAAAACAATGGCTACTAAGTCACTCAGAGCTTGCTGAACAGCAATTCCAAAATGTAGCAGAAGTATATATTTTAATATTGACAAGGAATTCCTAGGTTTTAAGGCACAAATTGTTAATCTCACTGAAGCATTAAGCACAGTTCTCTAACACTGTATTCAGTCTCTTCCAACCTAAACCCTTCTATGACTCTATGACTTTATGGTAGCTGGAAAGAATGCAAATATCAAGGCATCAGATCGAATACAAAGATGAACTTTATACTTCTTTTCTTCCTCATTGCTCCCACCCAATTAGCATTGAAGGACCCTTTGCACATTTTCCTTCTCTCCTGTACTTGACTCTCTCTGATATTCTGTGTGTGTACATACACACAAACACATCCTTCCTCTTCCTTGGTTTTACCTCCCCTATAGCTCCTTTAGGTAACATCTCCTGTTTTCTTAAAATTGAAAGGCTGTCCAAAGAATTAAATATTTATTTTTTTAAAATAGAACTAGTATTTGTTTTACTGTTATGCTGCACAACTTAAAGGTTCCTTGCAGCACGGGCTGTAGCATTCAAAATTTTCATGAACGACTTAGAAGTCCACTTCTTTTTTTTGTCAAAATTGTTACAAGTTTCAAGAGGCAAAGTAAAGTAGATGTTGCAAGCTTTTTTTTTTTTTTTGTTAAGATGCTCTTTCCAAAGCAACACAATCTCCATTTGTTTTCAAAGACAACAAAGTTGAAGTACCCTCAGGGAGAAGCATAGCCCATGGATCAGTTACTGGCCAAAGTTTTGGTCAACTCCAACACCACTCCTCAGCATTTTCCTGTGCATTGCCGACACAGCCACTCACTATTTGCAGATTTTTAACGTTTTGTTATTTCACATTATTCTGCAGACAGGTTGCAAACTGACTCTTATATGCCATCCTGTGTAAAGGATTAGCATAATACACAGAGAGAAGAGACTAAGTCAACCATTTCATAGCATGTTAGTGGTTTTAACAGTGCAACATTCTCTGAACGATGACTAAAATGAAATAATTGAAAACAACACACATGCTTAAAATTTGAAGGATTTCTCAAGCATGTTCTACTTTAACAAAAAAAACCACCAAAGAAGTGTATCAAAATAGCCCCATAATCAGTTTTTTTGCTTAAATTAAAAAAAAAAAGAGAATCCTCTGGATTACCTACTCTAAAATTTTCTTTAAAAAAACCCCAAACATAACAGTAATATTACTGATATCCATGCACAACCACTCCAAGTTACATAACTTCCCCAGAAATACAAAAATAATGTTAAACAGACCTTGACAGTGATCAACAAGTGCTGCAAGGGTCTTTAACCTTATTTTAGGGTCATACGTCCAGACTAGAAGACGGCGAAGTGTTAAACTGCTCTCAAGTCCCAGATTCACACCCTGATCATCTTCCAATTGCAACTGATCAAATTAGAAATGGAAAGACATATTAGGGAACAAAATTGGCAAAACTGAAGCAGAATTGATGTTTCATAGTTTATGTTCTGAAGTTAGCTTTTTACTAACGCAGCTGAAATATCCAGTATGATATGTTCTCTCATTAAATCATTGGGTCAAAACCCAAGAGCCACCCAAGTGGAAATAGAGAATCAAGCACAGATGAAAGGACAGAGGCAAGCAGAAGTGTAAGAAGGCAGAGAGGGCAAAAAGGCCAAGAAACTTTGAGAAAGCAACGTGACAGATAGTTAGTTGCAAAGGAAAAGAGCAGAGATCCTGAAAGACAGCAAGTATATACGCATAGAATGCCAGGTTACAGTACTGGTCAGAGATGCTCATATAAGAGTACAGAAAAACGGAAAGGAGGGGAGTAGGAGATAAATTTTTTATTACTGCACAGCCAGTTCAACATTGGACAAATTCTGTTCAATGTCTTCCTCCAGAAACCATCCGGACTTAAGTTACCTTTATAGTAAAAATAAGGAATTGCTACCATTGGAAAAAAACAAACAAGCAAACCCTCCCAAACAAAAACAAACATTAAAAGTGGTAAGAAAAATCTGTCACAATGTGACTACCATGAATCTTTCACATACATACATCTGCGATGCAAATGTACATCTCGTACAAGTACAGTAGGGGGGAGAAGGACCAGAACACATCCTAAGAATACAGAAGCAAGTTCCTAGAGTAGTCCAAACAAATAAACCCTTAGAAAAGATGCTCTGTCTCCAGTCTGCTATAACCAGTCCACTCTGTGCTTCCACATCTAGTACATTTTTTGCCAAATACAACTTACCAGTTCAACTTAAGACTGTCAACCACTTTAAGCTCAGCCTTAAAGCCAGTTAAATTCATTAGCTTCTGGATGGTTCTGGGTCCATGGAGTTTTTTTTGGTTTGGTTGGCAGTTGGCAATAAGATAGATCCAAGAACAAGAACCACCCTTTATATTTATGCAAGAGATGATACATCTACACCACGGAAGTGCATTTTTAAATGGACTGACAATGTGAAAACAGTCTGCAAGGAAAAGATCTGAAAAAGCTTATAGAACAGCACCTTCTGGGTACACTCAGGATGATTCTTTTCAGAGGCAGAAACATGCCTGAGGGAAGCTCAGAAGACATAAAGTTACAGAGAGAAAGACAGCACAGAACCCTTGGATGAGGTTCCTGTCATGTGCTACTATGCCAGAATTGCTACCTGCAACTGCAGCTGACGACTCCTAAGCTGGCAGTCTGTATGATCTGAACAGAAGAACGCAGCAGGCACTCAATTCCAAGACACAATTTTCTACCTGTTTTCAAGTAACTGAAATGTACAGTTTTGTAAAGAAAGCGCCTTTCAAAAAAGCAATTTTTCCCATCGCTTTTTAAAATAAAACTGACAAGTCACCAAGCTCATCTCTAGGATAATCTGGGACAAGTCTGACCGACTTCTTAAAGGCTTCTGCTCCACCGATTATGAACATAAGAAATGTCATTCTTTGTCAGAACCCTGGCTAGGTGAATAACTGCTCTACCTCCAACACTGACAGGAGGAAGTGCTGTACAAGAAGAGCATGCAAAGCTGAGCCCTCTCTGCAGTCTGTCCCCCTCAGGCTCCCTGCAGCCCAGTTGCAGCACTCAGGACGTCAGAGCTCAGTCATCCTTGCTCAGCCCTTCTAATAGCAGTGACTAGATCTGCATTCCAGTTGACAGATTCTGCTTTTTGGTACTGCCTTTTGCCATGACATCCTAGAGAAATAAATCTTTCAAGTTAGCTACTTTTCTCTGTTTTAAACCAAACTCCTACTAATTTCACAGACTGCCTCCTTTTCTCTCGTAGCCATTCACAAAACCTCACAACTTCGTGTTTCACTTAGCCTTCATTACTTTGCAATCCTCTATGATTTTAGCTGACTTAGTCTCTACCTTCCCAATGTCCGAAAGGCTGCCATCAAGACTGCACATAGAGCTCCAGTGTCACACTGACACCTGCTGTCTTGTTCTCAGTGCTCATCTCTCTGGCACTCAAAAGCAGAACAAGCCCAGCAGTGTAGACAACCACCTGTGAGGACACCAAGGTTTTTCCCAAATTGGACCTGCTGATGCCAAGGTCGGCACTGAAGAACAAGGCATTGTTAGAGAAAGCAAGGTGACAGTGTATTGTTCCTCAGTGAAAGATTAGCTTTCCTCCAGACAAATAACAGTGTACTTTCCACAATGGGACTCCCCAGCACCTATTTGCTCACACACTGCTTCATGCTTCTTCTTGCCGTGGACAGAGCACCTGAAGTACCAATGGCAGCAAGCTTTCATTCATAGACTGGGAGATTTCTCTCTGCCTTACCTACTCCAGGCCATCAACATCATCCAAAATATGTGCCATCACCTATCTTTGGTGCATGCTACCGACCCTTCTCCATCCTGCAGTGTGACCTTGTGCTTCCCAACCTTCAAGTCACAAGAGAATCTCTCCTCCACTGTGGGATCTCCTTCCCTTCTTTCACAGACTTTGGGGAGGAATCTTGCTGAGGGCTTCTTGAAAATTCAAACATGACATGGTGCTGGGATCCCCTTCAGCCAGGTGCTGAGGCACATACCCAGAAACTCTGGTCTGCTAGTGCAGTAAAACTTTACATTATAGACACTATATTGACTGTTCCCTACCAGACTGCATTTAATCAACATGCTCAGTATGTCCATGAACTCTTACCACTGGAGATGAATCTGGCAAGGAATGTGAAAAGCAACAACAAAAGCAGTAAAAGGAAGATTGGGAAAAATGTAGGTTCAACCACTAAATGGTGCTGGGAAAGTGGTGACAAGAAAAATGGAAAAGGCTGAGGTACCCAATGCCTTCTATGCCTCGGTTTCCTGGTAAGATTTGCCATTGGGAATACCAGACATCACCTGAGATCAGAGGAGAAGTCTGGAACAATGGAGACTTATTTCAAGTGGAGAAAATCAGGTTAGGGAACATTTAACAAACTGAATATTCCTAAGTCTATGAGATATGATGGGATGCACCCAGGAGTGCTGAGGGAGCCGGACAACATCATTCAAGATCAGTGTCAATGACCTTTGCAACATCACAGCAATGAGAGGAGGTTCCCGACAACCAGGAGAAAGCAAGTATCACTCCTCTCTTCAAGAAGAAAAATTCATAGAGCTACACCCCAGTGAGACTCACATCATACCCTGGGATGCTGACAGAGCAATTAGTCCTGGAAACCATCTCCAAATATATGGAGGACAAAAAGCTTTTTTAAGTAGAAAATCTCAAGGAAAGGAGGAAGAAGGGAGGACATTTGTGGTGATGGGAGTTCGTCTTCCCAAGCAAGTGTTAAGTGTGCTGAGGCCCTGCTTGCCAGGAAGTGGCTGGACATTGCCTGTTGATGGGATGCAGTGAATGAATTCCTTACTTTGCTTTGCGTGCACGCACAGCTTTTGCTTTCCCCATTAAACTGTCACTAATTTGATTGACTTGTCTTTTTGCCTTCCTTATATTTTCTCTCCATTCCTCAGGAGACAGGGGTGAGCAAGAGGCTGGGTGGGTGTTTGGCTGCTGGCCAGGGTCAACTCACCACAAAAGCAAATGCAGTTTAAAAAAAAGTGATGCCAGAAATTTCCTTTCATTTTCCCCTTATACTCTTCCCCTTCCACAAGACCCATCTCTTCTTTTGAAAGGTTTAGTGGAGCAGGAAAGGTAGAGGAAGCTGCATTTCAAAAGAAGTCATAAATATTTTCATGGTCAAGAAATTTTAGAAGTTAGACTGAACTAAAGCTCCAGCAAACCAAGAGAGCAAACATATTTTGGACAGAGCAAGAAATCATTACAGAAAGAGTAACTGGATAGCAGTCAGGAAAAAAAAGAAGGAAAAAGTATGCATGACAGGCATTCCAAAAGTCAAGAACTGCGAGTCAAAAGGAACAGATGCTTTGAAAATATTTACGGAAGCTTTAACTACAGGGTTGATTTTTCAAGTTTTAATTTTAGATAGCATTCTAATATAACTGTGCCTATTCTCAGAATAATTGTTTCGCAATTACAAATAATGAACTCCTTGAATGTCCCATTTAAAAAGTGAGAAGAAGAAAAAACATATCTAATTTTTATTTTAGAGTTAGCATCTAGGTGCACATATATCTATAAATGTTTGTGTACAAACGGCAACATTATCAGCACTGAGTTGGTCTACACATCACACAAAAATAATCAAACACCGAAATATCTTACTCTCTCAATACAACTGATGGAACAAGGAAAATGCACAAACTGCCCCAGACAAAGCAAAAAGTTGGCACTGTTGTTACTAGCTGCTGAAGCATGCAGTGCTAGAAATAGGGAAAGATTTTTTTTTTCCTCCCTTCAGAGATGTGTCATGTTGTCCGGGATTTGAATGATAAAAATATCAGGCAAGATTAAACTGACAAAAAGGATGCAATAAAAGTGACAGAGGCATAGAAATACACATTATAGTCATTGCTTATATATATATATATATATATATATATATCAAATAACAGTGAATTACTAAGAGAAAAATGTTCATTGGTACACACACCCAAAGAGTAAGAAATGTACAAGTTAGAGAATTGTGTCCACTGTCAATAGAAACAGTTGTACTTCCTTCCTTCCCTTTCTAATGGGATTCCTAGGGATTCTAATGGGATTCCTGGATATTCAAAAATATTAGGAGATATTGAGATACTGTAAAGCAAAATAAGAAAGCTAAATAAGAACCACTTAACTTACCTGAGAATGTAAAACAGATAGAAGTCGGTAGTATTCTTTAAGCTCCTGATGTAAGGCTGCACAAAAACTCTGTAAGAGAATGAGAAAAAAGAAAGAAAAGAACAGAAAAAAAAAAAAATCAGGAAAAAGTCTTTCTGGTTTAATCTAGAATAACCGTTGTCCTATCATCACACTGTGAAGGTAGTTAGACATTTCCTAAAAGAAATCAAGGTACAAGTTTTAGCACAAAAGCCAACCCTTAAAAAACTGGCCAAAGTATAAGTGCTTCCCTACGAGATACACAGACTTTAATAATATTTTTTTTTCAAGTCACTGTCAAGTGACTGTTTCTTGCTTTCTTAATTCTATCAAGAGATTAAATTACGATGTGTAACTCTCCAAAACATAGAATATATCTCAACAAAGAAATTAATAATTACCACAGGGATGTGCAAATTGTAACATGATGCAGAAGAAATTTTGTTTAATAATTATGTAAAATACAGTATGTAGTAAAGTAATAGTTTCAATTTCAGGAAGGTCTCTAATAACAGAACACAGAATTGAGGCAACCATTTTATTTACTATATAGACTATATGATGTGAACAAAAAAACATAATGCTTATAAAAGAATACTCCCAGCAGGTGCTGCTGGAACAAGTACTTTAATTTCTGGCCTTTTACCAACTGACAGTCACATATGATTGAGATGGAAGAAATGAATAACACTAAGTACATCTTAAGAAAAGTGCAGAAGTTAACAGGCCTGAAGTAAAGCAAATATTCTTTTTTGTAAAATAATTCTAAGCATATCTACTTTGGGTTTTTTAAAACTAAATTAACAAAGGCAGATTTAAAAAAGCAACTCCTGAAAGAATACTTGTTTAGTAATGGGTAAGTTTTCCACAGTTTGGGGTCCAGGGGTTTTACTTTGTTTTCGTAATGTTCTTAACATAACATACTAAGCTAAAAAAAATTCTGCAATATATTTTCTAAAACAGAATTAAAAATATTGGTCATTAATTTCAGACTGAGTTGAAAATCTTAGCCTTTAAGCACTTTTTAGGCTTTTAAAAATGGTTGGTTTGATTTTTTTTGGGAGAGTACTTCTGTACATACATACAAATTCTTCAGAACAGATCTATTTACCAATTCTCAGCTAATAATTTTGGTATCTATTTTAACGGATTTTAATAGGAAATTTCCCAGGACTTTCCCTTTTAAACTCCTTTTAAAATCATCACAGGAAAAGCAAAATAGAAAAAAAAAAACAAAAACCTCAGAAAAAGAATCTAAGAGGTTAAAGTAAAATATTTATTCACTAGAGTATGTACGAGGGAGAAATCATTACTACAAGCACAAGGAGAAAATAAATCTTCTTTCCTGCTAAGAGGCTAAGAAGCCTAGAAAAAAAAGAAATCATTAATCTTGCCATTGTATCCTTTACAAGGAAAGAGGGTTCTTTCTTCAACTCAATGTTATAAATTAGAAAGAAATTTGAAATTCATTTTATTCCAGAGAATACTGAAGGGCAGAAACAAATCCCCTTACATGTGACTCCACTTTTAATTTCTTCTCACTTGCTTCTTCAGTACACTTTTAAACCTATTAAAGTAGCACTTTCCAAGACAGAGGGCAGAGTAGAGCCTCCAAGAAAACATTCAAAGGCACGTTTACTCAAAAACTAAGAATGGTAATCAATGACTTCAGTAGCCAAAAGGATTTAGTATCTAACTGGCCATCAACTTTTCAGAGAAGCTTTAGAAATTAAAATTTACATCCAGTGCCAATTCCTGCATCACCAACTACAGATTTTTGTGTCCCAAACTGTTATGGAAAACTGGACATTATCCTAGAATTCTGATTTGGTCTATAGCAAAAGAGAATTCAGGAAAGAAACAGAATGCTTGTTCATGAAAAAAAAAAATAAAATAAAAAATTGCCCACTAACTCAACTGGATCTAAATGGGCAAAATGTCAAAATATAAGGAAAGTAATATTTCTTTGCTGATTATTCTTTTTCTTTCTGAGGACAAAGTAGAACTTTGATAATAAGCAACAAAAGTAGCAGAATATAATGTTAAAGTGTAGTATACTGTTATATCTCTACTCCTAATAATTGTCAGTACCTGACATTCTGCAAGATAAAAACAGTCACCAGAATCATACTAAAAGAGGTGACAGACATCTTGTCCTACGTGTGGCTGCTCTGAAAACACTAAGCACGAGATACTTGACAGTGCACCATATATTCTTGTGCTAAATTAAGGCACAGCGTGCAGCACATGAAGTTGTCAGCACTAAAAGCCACAAAGAGCAATGGTATATACTCTTTTTGCCCAGATACTGACAGCAGGAGTAAGAAATACATATAAATGTATATTCAAGACATAAGTGTACAAATACAAGTGCTTGCCTCAGGCAAAATTAACAGCAGTAGAGCTATGCAGATTTAGGTAGGTAACTGCACAGCCCTCTGCACAGGATCTGAAACCTGCATGTTAGTTAAGAAGTTACACATTGAAATTCTCTGAAGAATTCAAGTTGTAAACTTGAAGATTAAAGCCAGAGACAGTAAGAATAAGCATAAGCATGAAGCTACTAGATTAAGAATAAGAAACTTCACCCGAAACTAAGGGGGAGAGTCCAAAGAAAATGCATATACAGTAGCACTACTATATAAACCATGGAAATCAGCATTGGATCACTAGGAAAATAGTTATTTATATGTAACTAAACGGGTTACTTAGAATAAGAACAGAAGGGAACAGAATAAAACATTAGAAAAGTAGGAAGCACTACCGTGTCTCTACTGACCTCTTAAGAAAAATTAGACTGAAGGGAGAAGCACTTCAATTTCTTGGCAGATTAGGTAGGATGTTATGGCTAGAGGCAAGGATAACATTTCTGTCGGCTCAGAAGGGATAATATCCAGTTTTACAGAGGGAGCAAGTGAGAGGAAACGGGAATGCCTTAGCAGTAAATGTGGTTTTGGGTATTACAGCAGCTGTGAAGTTACTGTAGACTACAAATCATGATGATGAAACCTATAAAAACAAAAATTAATATTCTTTTGATGCTGTATTCAAAAGAAAGAGCAGAAGATAATGGGGTATTTGCATTTTATGTAAGCTATTGCAGTATTAACACATGAACATCAACATTTGCTGACAAGAATGTCTCCTGCATAGGTCACTAACTGAATAGGTGATTAACTAGCTCAGGGATGCCACCATTGCATTTAAGCAAGTATTTGTTCATAAACATGCATGAGGACTTAAGAAAAAAAAATATAAATTTTTTAAAAAGGAGATGAAGAAAAGGAATCTATGCATGAGACATTCCAACTACACAAGACAGGAGCAACTCCTTATGACCAGCAAAAGCAAATGTCTTTCCCTTTCTTTCAGATGACAAGATCAAAATATTGTAGCAAAATCAATTTTTTAGCTGACCTACCTGCCCCACAAGTCCAAATGCACGATCCAAACTCCTCTGGTCTGTGTACTTTCTTATTTTATTATGTAGCCATCCCAGCTCTGCAAGTCTACTTGTAGTATCTCTGAGAGATTTGGACAAGCTCACCTACAAAGTTAACAGAAACAATAACTTATAAATAAGCAAAACCTAGCATGTCAAATACTTGTTTCTTCACCAAAGCCCCTCTTTCTCATAAAACAAGTCAGTTCAGGAAACAATTATTTTACATTCTGCAGTAGAAATAGTGCCAAAAAAAGAAGACGACCACGTAATTACTATTAAATTAACACACATGAGCTTTGAAGAGTTGTCACCAACGAATTACTGGCAACTTTGTGACCCTTTCTTTTGGAAATTTTAGGCAATTATGGCAGTAACAAAAAGGTCTTCAGAAATTGTATTATGTACAAATTATACTTCATTCTATCCTGATAATTAGTAGGACTGAAAATATTAGAGCTCTAGAAGAGGAGTCTGGGACTGAAACTAATGAAGAAAGCTGGAGAAAATAATTAGCTACTGCTACAAGTTAAACAAACCTTTAATAGAAGATGCCAAATGACTCAGTACCAAACTAGGTATCAGGAACCAAAATTTACAGAATCCAAATTCCAGGTTTAAGTCCTATCCACCGGCAAGAGCCTTTATAAGCTATTTAATTATGTGTCACTCTAAGCAATTCTACTCTGTTTCTAGTTTTCTTATACCTGGTATCTTACTTCACCCTGCAAGCCTGCCTTAGTCCCAGGACTCTATTTAACTACTACTACTACTTTCATCTGCATTAGCACATTTCTTCCTTTAAATTAGAAACACCTATGTTACTGTTGCTCTCGTTCCTACTTGAGATTTACTTCTACCACATTTCATCACATTACCCAAGGACACCATAATTAAGTTTTCAAAACTATTGGACAGAAAACCCCAAACAATTCAATGGATACAAGTGGCAGAGATTGGCTTTTGCCCACAGCGACCAGGCCTATCCCACCTCTACAGACAATTTTAACTTGGAAAGACAGTTGGAACAGTCTAAATCAAAGCAAGGAAGTACACTAACAAGCCAATCAGATGGCCAGAGAACTAGAGAACAAGCTCATTCATTCAGCCTTTTAGAGGATGCTTGTGCTGCTAACCAAGAAAAATACTGGTTTAAGAGTGTGTTAGTCACAGCAGCGTGGGTTTGAACCAGGCAGTAGCATTTGGGTTTAAGACCAGAGACGAAATCCCTAGCCCTCTTGTTCAGCTGTAGAGGCACAGCTTTCATTCCTTGAACCACTTCTATGGGTTAAATTTCAGCCCAGACAAGCATAACTGGACACAATCAGAAACTCTGCCCACAGCTAAAACCAAAGAGATGACAAATTTAGACAAATTATTTAGAATTTTGCAACTACAGAGTACTTGGCAAGCATTAAGTACAATACACATCCACTGGAATCAAATGAGGAACAAGCAAAATTGGCTTAGTATTATTACATTTGTATCTCTTAGATACCAAATTAAATCAGAAGCTGCTAGCTTATACAGTACTGAATGTCACCAGACGACCTCATATTAACACTGACACTAGAGAACGTTTGGGCAAGAACAACAGCTTGGAAAGCATCTTTCTGGAAAAAACAGACTGTGTACAACGACATTTTCTTTGTGCAGCTGAGTGAAAACTACGTGCTTTGAGTATTATTTTGTATAACATGCAGTCAACACAGCTAAAGGAGGTATGATCTTGGTCCTCCTTGCTCATCAGCAGAAGCTCCAGCTGTAGCTCTAATCAGTGAAATAATTTCATCTTCACTGGGCTCAGTAGCTTAGTAAAAGTGCCGCTAAGGAAGAAGCAAGGAAAAGAACTGACTTTATAAAAAGAACTGAAGACACAGAGTTCTCAGGAAAAAGTATTATTGACCACAAGCCATCTGAATAATCAAACTCCCTTCATTAACAGAATTAGGAATTCAAACTTAAACATTTTTTCACCTCAGACTAACCTATTTGATACAAAAGCTACACAGAAAAACTAATGAAACCCATAGTACCAATTCTGCAATCACTAAGTCTTCTTCACATTCCTCTAGAAAAATCTATCATGCTACTTTTCCTTTGCCATATATAATATAACTTATATATGGAACATAATTAACTCAGCACAGGTGCTGAGGAATTGCAAACTTTGCAGCATCCACATGTACAGAAGATGACATCCTTAAGAATCTGTTTACTAACAAGACTTAACTGATTTAACAAGATTTAAGTTTTCCATTTTTCCCTCCACTAAGTCATTGTAAATTAACACAGGAAACAACTATACATTTTTCCTCCATAATAATAGAAAAAAGTGAAAAGGAAATTAGTTCAGTTATCATCATTAAGATAAGTCTTCTGTGCTCTTGGCACATGAAATGGTCCAAAATCAACTCGCCACCATTTTAGGACTGTGTCATACTGTCATAACATAAAGTTCTCAATAGAAGTGAAAATCAGAAGCACTATCTTTCCATTTAACAAGAATATAAAAGCCAATTAAGTGAGCTGAAACTGGACTGTGATGTAGTACTGCCTAAATACAGAATAAGGAGAAGATGCTAAAGCAACTAGTGTCTTTTTTTTTGTTCTCTGCTCAGCTGATCCAATCTCACCCTTGGGTTTTCTCCATATTACAAGTATGCTTAACAGCTCACGACAAACAAGATCTTCTCTCAGGCTTCTCTTCTGTTCCTCCGCTCCCTATTTGACACGTTTCTTCAAATTCACGAGACGGATTTTTTATCAAGAATGGCTGAAAGCACTTTCTTCAGTTCTATCACCAGTCTTTTCTTGGGTGATCTGCATGATCCCATCTGATCACTAATAAGCTATAATCAAGACCATAACATCAAGGGGCTAGTACCCATCCCACATCTCAGGCTGTTAAATTTAATCCAATACTGATGTGCTCAAAAGCCCGCTCCTGTTTTTCATTCATTCTTATGCAGTGTGGAGGGGAAATGATGACAAAAATCCTCAAATTAAGCCATAAGTCTCTGTAGTGGCTTAGTAGCTTGGAGTCCGTTCACATCTTGTGAAATGTTACAGTTGCTTTTTGGGATATAATCTACCCAGTTTAGCACTGTTGAAACTACTCTGTTGTACTAAGAAAAAAATACAAAGCTGGGGAGGAAGTAAAGACTCGTGACAGTATTTTAACTTTTTAACATATCTTTCATGGCTATTTTCCCCTATATTCCTCTCTGCTCACGTATGAAATACAAGTCACCATACAGTACCTTTCCCTCCACTTTATAGCAATTTTCAGAATTGCACATTTTGATGTTTTTCCCATCTATTCCCTGGAAGACATACAAAACATCTCTTACAAGGTTTGCTTCGGTTATTTCAACAGAGCCTAGAAAGGAAAAAAACAAACAAAAAAAAACAAACAGCATTTAGATCTGTTGGGACAATTAGTTTTGATTACAACTTCGAAAAGCTATTTAGAAGCCCAGTCAATGGGAAAAAAAAAAAAAAAAGAAAGAAAAAAAAAAGACAAAACCTATGTTTATAACCTATAAAGAAATGTTTTAAAGTTCTCTTAACAACCTGAGAGGAAAGCCAAGAAGTCCCTTTACCTGCCTCAACAGGTAGCTGAGATTCTCTCAGAGCGGGTCAGCTTGTATGACAGGGCATGTCGTATTTTAACCAACACTTCATCCAGTCCTTAAACTTGTTATCTTTTCCAATTCAATCACCAGTGCAAGTTCTGAGGCAAGCATCATAATAACTTTACCTTTCTTCAATCAAACAGCTGCAATTGTTAAATGAGACTTGGGATAATCTCTTCTACATTCAGCTAGGAAAACAACAGCGTTAAGAGGTGCTTGTTTAATATTTGCTTTCAGTCACACATGCCACTGCTCAGCAGAAAGATTGATCACAACCAAACTGCCAGATGTGTATCAGCTACAGGGCTGGCAAACAAAAGTGTAATTACTGCTTCTGAAGATAGATATACTTTTGATTTAATAAAGCTTTTGCAATTGCAGCATAAAGTTTGCTTCTGGCTCATATCTCTAGTTTGAGGTTAGATTATCTTTGAGATTTAGGATATTTATTGATTTAAATGAAACAGAAGATTGAAAAAGGCGCTGTGCAGGCCTCTGCAACTACACTCACCTCTTCTGGGAGCATCATCTGCTTTTGCAACTTAATTTAAGATATCAGTTTCAACAATGACTATGAAGAAATAGAGATGCTACAACTTGCTTCTCCCAAATTTGACAGCATTCTTACTCTCACCAGTTTATCTCCTCAACAATCCACTCTCCCAGAATAAAAACAACAACAAAAAAAATCTGTTCTTATTTTGGTAGAAGTGGCCATTGCTTCAAGATGTTGTTTGAAACTCAGACTCCTCACATAGACTAAGATGCACACAAGAGTAGCTCATCTCTTTTAGGAACTCATAGTGAAGTGCTAAAAGATTCAAGTGTATGCTTCTTTAATTGGTAAATAATACAAGAGGTATTAATATCAACTATACAATGCTCCTGCTTATCCTGTCTGTGCAGGTGTAGCAAAAAGGAAACCCCAGTTAATAGCAACAAACTTCTGAAGAAAAAAAAACTCCAACCTTTTAATTATAAGAATTTCATATTCACAGATATGTATCTTCTCGACAATAGCCCTTCATGTTTTGAATGCAGTCCTACTTCTATTTCTACATCAACAAGCGACTACGTTTAAGACGACTGCCAGTCCTTATACACATACCACATAAGAATCAAGAGTCACAGCTACTAGCTGGCTCAAACAAGTTTGTACCGCTCTTGATGGCAATTAGTACAATAACAAAACAAGGCAGTGTTAGTTTTTATGTAATACTTTTTTTCTATCATATATAATATATATATGAATATTTTATGTATACACGCACATACATCCTCTTGCATATCAACAATATTGCTAAATGCCAAATGCTGCCTTCAGACATATCAGTACAACTCTGGTCTGTAAACTGTTCTTTGTGCACTGTTACTCACGATGAAGCAGGAGCTGGCAGACAGACTATATTTTAGCTTTTAACTATTCCCACTTCTTTATACAGCAGTTATTTAAAAAAAACCAAACCAACAAACATAAAAACCCACATCTCATCTTCATTTGCCAAAGAGTAACAGTCCTGTGGGATGACAATGTCTGCCATTAGCTCTGGTATTCAGAAAAGTCTCCCACTCGTACAGTAAGAGGAGAGTGTGTTGAAATGCACACAATTGTCACAAAGATCATCTGTTAAACAATTTCTCCTTAGTCACACTCCTGTAAATGCAGAATAGATCTTCAAGGTATCAGTTTCACATTTACAGCCACTTGGGGAAATTAGTAATATTTATCTGGTTTTTATTTATTGAGAATATTTTATGTCAAATGTTTTAAATACAGCCACTGTAAACAGTGTGCTAATTTAAAGAAAAAAAAACTTTAAGAGCCCTATATTCCAGTGCACATTTCTAAGTTTTAAAAGCCTGAATGACAACTGGGTGAGTCTATTTCAACAAGTTCTATTCATTGAGCTCTCCTTCTGACTTCCTAAAAGCAGCAGCATCATCTGATCAGCACAAGAGTGATCATTACTCACAAACCACAATCACTTGATTCTGACACACGCTGCAATGAAGTCAGTCTTTTAAGCAGCCCAGAAGACATTATCAAACCAGTCACTGCAAAAAGAAATAAACAACCAGCCAAAGAGATTGTGGCCATAGAGACCTCTCTTGCGTATTTGCTTCTATCCTTCAATTGAACACACTCTAGCAAAAAATTCAACACGCTATAAAACTATCTCGAAGGAATTAAAAAATAATGGAGAACGTAGATAACAACTGTAACAAGTTATCTTTAATAAGTACATCTCTGCTCACCACTTGTATCCCCTTCTCGCCTTGACCTCGGCACACCACGGGAGACAGCATTTGAGAAGCCTTTTGAGGTAGTGCTTTGTAAAGAAGGCTGGTTCGCAGTTAGAGTCCATGCCAGGCGTGACCCTAATTGCTGACGGAGGCAATCTCCAACGCCTGGAGCTTGATAGGATTGTCTGAAAGGTCAAAAGAAAGAAATATCTTTAAGAACTTTGATTCTATACTCACCACCTGGTTTGGGGTATGCAAGTTTTGAAAAATGCCCCAAGCTTGAGGTTCTTTTTTGTGGATGCTTCGTTTGGGTTTGCTGGGGGGGCAGGGGGTGTTGAGGTTTTTTTGGTTGGATTTTTGTGTGGTTTTTTGTTTGCTTTAGGGGTTTTTTTGGTTGGTTAGTTTGGGTTTGTTTTTTTTTTAAATAAAGACACCTTAAAAAGAGTGCAGAATATGCAAGCGACTTATTGCTTCCTGTAAGGCTGCACTTTAAAAAAAAACAACCCCAAAGTTGTAGAAAAGAAAGGTGGTACAAATTTGACAACTATGATTTCATATCAAAGATTGACTTTGTTCACACTGAACCGTACAAATATACTGAAATATTTTAAAAGTAAAGTCAACTATATTAATAATAAACAAGTCATGATAAACAGCTAATACTTAAGTTTCGTTATTACTTGAAATTGTAGTTACATGCCCAAGAACTAAAGGAAAATAGAGAAAGAGGGGAAAGTTTACTTTCCTGCTACTCTACTCTTTAGGATAGTCTGCATCAAGTGCCTGAAGATGTGATCAAGGAGGAAGCATCTATACAAGCTCCAGTTTCCCTTACTCTCAAACTAGTCACTTTCTCCTCACAAAAAAATGGTTGTAAATGCAAGAAGTGTTATGACTAGATGTATACTTTCTGATTATTTCTGTATCATGGTGATGAAAAATAAAGTTGAAAATATTTACAACATATTTTTGCTGCTGACCATTCCTCCTCCCCTCCCCAGCGGAATCTAAACATTCGGAAATCATAGAATCATAGAGAGGCTTGAGTTGGAAAGGGACCTTAAAGACCATCTAGCTCCAACTCCCCTGCCATGGGCAGGGACACCTCCCACTAGACCAGGCTGCTCAGAGTCGCACAATTTTTTTTAAAAATAAACTTAATTCCTGTAAAAACAGTTGTAGGGAGAGATGGAACAAGGTCTCAACACAAACATCGATGCACAAAAAAAAAAGTTGAGGAATGCCTTTCCTCTCTCAACTGCTGCATCCTAACTCATGGGATGGTCACACATAGTACTTAGATGATTGTAGCTAGTGAACAAGAACGCAGCCCGTGGAACAGAGCAATTCTGTTGCTCTTAGCACTTGTAATACCTCAACTACAGTATTTAGGCTGTTACCCTTCAAGAACAATGTGCTCTAGAAACAAAGGGAAATGTATAAAGAGGAGTTCACAGGGAAAAAAAAAAAAAAGTCTCAAAGAAAGATCTAATTTGGGTTGCCCAGCTCAAAAACTACAGGACTAAAGACAGAGCAGTGAAATTGCTCTAAAGTGGAACAGCCTGAACAGGTCAAACCAGGAATATGTCAGGAACAGAGTAGGTTGTACTGATATTTTTAAGCAAGTAAATATATGAAATAACCTCAGTGACATACCTTCCTATACTGTATCAGGATTATATAACAGTTGAGGTTGGATGAGACCTCTGGAGAGCACCTTTTCCAACCCTCCTGTAGGGTCACCGAGAGAAGGTTACCTGGTGACCTGTCCAGTCACATTTTGACTATTTTCAAGCATGAAGACTACATAACCTCTCTGGGCAATCCATTTCCATGTTTCACAACATCCCCCTGCCTTCAAACACACCCCCCACCACACTGCAAAAGGTGTTTTTTTCCCCCTTACGTTTGACTGCAATTCCCAGTCTCACAAGTTTTACCATTTACCTCTTGTCCTTTCCTTGGGCATTATGAAGAAAAGTCTGGCTCAGCCTTGTCTACTCCCTTGGACAGGTATAATCGCATGGGTAAAAACCCCTGAGACTTTTCTTCTCCAGGCTGAACACTCCCAGCTCTCACAGCTTTCTCCCACACAACAGAAGGTCCAACCCCTTAATTAGTTTTGGGGTTCCTTCATAGAATCACAGAATGTTAGAGGGTGGAAGGGACCTCGAAAGATCATCGAGTCCAACCCCCCTGCCAGAGCAGGAACCTAGAGTAGGTCACACAGGAACGCGTCCAGGTAGCTTCTGAATGTCTCCAGAGAAGGAGACTCCACAACCTCTCTGGGCAGCCCATTCCAGTGCTCTGCCACCATCACTGTGAAAAAGTTTTTCCTTGTGTTTACCTGGAACCTCCTATGCTCCAGTTTGCACCCATTGCCCCTTGTCCTATCATTGGGCGTCATTGAGAAGAGCCTGGCTCCATCCTCCTGACTCTCACCCTTTCCATATTTATAAACATTAATGAGGTCACCTTCTCCAAACTCTCTCCACTCTGTTCATGTCTTTTTCTGTACTGTAACTGGATCCAGCATTGCAGATGTGTCCTCACCAGTACAGAGCGGAGGGTTCACCTCCCTCAGCTTCCTGGTGATGCTCCTTCTAATGCAGCCCAGGAGGCTGTTGGCCTTCTTTACCACAAGTTGCATACTCATGTTCAACTTACTGTCCACCAGGATCCACAGGGCGCTTTCTGCAAAGCTGCCTCGCAGACACTCAGCCCCCAGGATGTACTAGTGTGTGGAGCTACTCCTCCTCAGGTGCAGGATTTTGTTGAACTTCAGAAGGCTCCTGTCAGCTCAGTTCTGGAGCTTGAGGTCCCTCTGAACAACAACTGAATTACCTTCTTTATCAATAACTCCTTCCAGTTATGCATCATCTGCAAAGCTGGTGAGGGTGCACTCTGTGTCATCACGTGACATGAAAGATTGAGCCCCTGAGCTACACCAGGCTCCAACTAGACTTTGTGTCAGTGGTCATAATCCTTTTGAGTCTAGCAGGCCAGTCAGTTTTCAGTCCACCTCACTATTACCTTATCTAGTCCATACTTTATTAAGTCTGTCAATAAGGAGGTTACAGATAGACAGTGCCAAAAATCTTAAAGTTGAAATAAACAACATTCACAGCTCTCCCCTTGTCCACCAACTCAGTCATGTCATCACAGAAGGCTGTAAGATTGGTCAAGTGCGTCCTCCCTTTCTAAAGTCTGTGCTGACTACTCCTAGCCCCCCTTCTTGTCCTTCACCTAAGTTGGACATGCTTTCCAGAATTAGCTGCTCCATCACCTTGCAGGGGCTGAGGTGAGGCTAACCAGCCCACAGTTCCCTGGATCCTGCTCCTTGAATAAGAGTGACATTTGATTTCTTCCAGTCCCCAGGAACCTGTCAAACTACCAAGAACAGCCTCACAATGACACTGGCCAGCTCCCTCAGCACTTCTGGATGCATTCCTACAGGTCCCATGGGCCCTGATTATCCCTTGCCAGGGGTAAACTAGTAGCAATGAAGACTTTTCCAAAGGTCTCATGGTCCTGAGCTGGTCTTACCAGCACAGACCAAGGCAAAGAAAGCATCAACTACCTCAGCCTTTTCCACACCTTCTGTCACCACAGTCCCAGTCCCTTGAGCAACAGGCCCATGTTTCTTCTAGCCTTCCTTTACTGCTTATGTACTTGTATAGAACTGTTTCTTGTTGCTCTTCATGTCCTTCGATGTATTCAACTCTAGGTGAGTTTGGACTTTTCCTGCATACTCAGTGTCTCTGCCTCTGGGGTTGCCTCCCTCTATACCTGCCCCCGTTTCCATCTTTTGTACACTTTATTATGTCCGAGTTACGTCAGGAGAAACATGTTCATCCATGCAGGCCTCCTACCACCTTTGCTTGAATTCCTGCTTGTCAGCGTGGGTCATTGCTGAGCTTGAAGGAGGTGATCCTTGAATATCAACCAGCTCTCAGATCAGGCGGTTGGACTAGATGATTGTAGGTCCCTTCCACTGAACTATTATATACTCTCCTGAACCTCTCCAGAGCAGTCTCTCATGGGATTCTTCCAAGCAGATGCTAGAAGAGGCTCAAGTCTCCTCTCCTGAATTGCAGGGATGCTTTTTGCCCTGTTTCCTCTTTTCAGGATCCTGACCTGCACCATCTCATGATAACTGCAGCCAAGACTGTCCTACATCTTTGCCTTTCCAACCACTTCTTCCTTGTCTGTAAAAAAGCCAGATCCAGCACAGCACCTCTCCTCATCATCTCTCCTCAATTACCTGTGTCAAAAAGTTATCACCAGTGCACTTCAGAAACCTTTTGGATTGCTTGGGCCCTACAGCACTCTCCCTCCAGCAGATATTGTGGCGACTAAAGCACCCCCAAACACCAGGGCCTGAAAATGTGAGGCTTCTTCCTGCTGTGGAAATGATCTTGTCTTCTACTTCCTGATGAGGAAGTCTACAGCAGATGCCCTCTAGAGCATTACCCATGTTGCTCCACCCTTTAATCCTAACCCATGCTTAGTCCCTAGGGAAAGCTCCACACGTTCTTGCTGCTCTCTCATGTAAACAGAAATTTCTTCTCCTTCCCACCCTAGCACATCCTTTCCAAAGAGCTTGTATCCACCCTCCACAACATTCCAGTGGTACTACCCCAGCAAGTTGTGCTGATGCTCCAGAAAAGGTGTGAGAACTTCTCCCATAAGGCTGTCTTCTTCACACTCCTCATTTGTGCACGCACACTTGGGTGGACACCCTGCTGCCCTGCTCTGTTGGTTTCAAGGCCTCTCTTGACCACATCACCCTGCACCTTCTGCTTACTAACTTGGTCTGTCACTTCCTCACTCAGTTATGGGGGACAGTCCTCTCCTCTGGCTCCTAGTTTAAAGGTATCCTCTATTGATGTAGCCAAGATACACTAATTCCTACCAACCTAGCACTGAGAGTCAAATAAGTAGTTGTATTTTAAAGCATATTAATAACAACAAAATCCAGCTGTGTCAGCATTAGTTATTAATTATGTAATATGAATTCAATAAATCATGTCAAATATATATGTTTAACACAGTGTATCTTCAACTCAAAACAAAGCTGTGGTACTTGCTGAGAAGACTTCTATTCTGATTTTGTGTTTGTTTTGCAAACCATTGGGAGTGGGAAGGAAAATTGAGACAAGAAGATGATGTCTTTCTCTTCCAATTATGAGAAAGGAAAAAAACTTAATAAAAACTTCCATAAATTGGTGTGGCATTAGGAATGCAGGCAAACCATAACCCATGAATCTTCTATTAGGACAAAATAATAGGGCTTTCCCAATTTCTGCATCCCTTAAGATGATTTTTTCCCCCCATTTTATTATGCTCTCCTGTATGTTTCTGACATTAACTACAGTTTCTCAAAAAGGGATGTCCCCATCACTTTTGGACAAAGGCTTTATTTCCAGGCTTTTTCATTCAAGGTTGAAAGAGCTTGGCAAGTAAGTACAGTCTTCACTTCTACAAGTTGTGTAACAGTCTGCTCAACTTTTCCAGCCTCTACGAGGCAATGTATTTCCAGGCACATAACAGAGATTCCTTGCTGAACCATTCCCCTCACACAGACTCCAATCTTACAGTCGCTTTCCCTCCACAGAACATAGACTCTGTGCAGTGCAGCTGTCAGGCTTTGTAGAGCTGCAGGAGTAATACAACATGGTATCCAATGGCACAAGTAGGGCTCAAATTTTGAACATGCTACCTTCTGTGTTAGCTTATTTAACAAGGTAAATACTCAGGTAACCATCTTATGGCTTACAATGGGCCAGCTTTTATTCATCAAAAATCTGAACTATTTGCTATTTGAATGTTTCAGTTCCAAATGTAGTTATGTCTTGGTATGGACAGACAATTAAAGCACTGCTGAACATTAGGTGTTTTGGGATCTTTTTTTCTTGGTAACCCTTTTGAATTTACTCTTATATAAATTTTTTTTCTTTGTTCAAAAAAAACAAAACAAACAAAACCAAACCCTATCCATTCAAGATGGAAGTCTGCTCTAGTCCAACAGCCAACCTGCTGTGAACACGCTTACAAGAAAGTTAGACTACGCAAGAAAGGTCACCCATTTGAAAACGGATGATGTTAAGCCTACTAATTTGACACTAGCTGAGGAATGCTTTGTAAAAGAAACTTGAGTGAGGGCTCTAAATTCAAGATAGTTACAGAAGAAAGATACAGATTATTTTAAAGCGCTTCAGAGAACTAAGAAGCTTGGAAAAGGACTTGGCACTAGAATCCAAAGGAATGGATCTAATAAAGTATCAGCAGATGATTAAGAATGGATACACTTGGCCAGTCATTTACGGCTTCTTATGGTTATATGACAACACCTGATATTCAGGACTGTTCAGCTAAGGCACCCAGTTTTCATGCACCTACAGTGGAATTTCCAACGGCATGCAAACAGGGAGGGTAGGGGAAACAGAAGGGGATAAAAAAAAGAAAAAAAAAAAAGAGGTAGATAATCTCTAGTCTTCTCCAAACTTATTTGTAAGGTAAAACAGTTTCATTTACCCCGGGAGAAGTGATTGTGGAGTTGGTGTTGGCCCATTCAGGGCATACAGACTGATGCTGCTGATCCCACTGCTCCCCATGCTGCCGGAACTCTGGGCAGACTGGGCACCGCGGTCCTGGTAATTTAATGGAAGGCTCTGAGGCCTGGCGTAGTAATAAGGGGTTGAGTGAGCGTCCCGTGGCAAAGCTTGAGCAAAAAGCGTGGCATAACTTGACACCTGAGAAGAAAAGGATTTGAAAAGGGAGGAATAAGAAGAAAAGATTTGTAAGTGGCTTTAAGTCATGTCTTTAGTTAACAAGAGCGTAATATTCAAGAAGGCAAAAAATAACTGAAGACCACATTTACGCAAAGAAAAACCTGTCGTTAAAATTATAATGACAGAAAAGGAAGTCCGTTACAGCGAGCAAAAGTGCCTGTAGCAATTTAGCTTATTTTTGCCTGCCTATTATCATTAGCAATAGCTGCAAAAAGCACTTCAGTGCTAGCAGAGCTAGCAACCCAAAGAGGAATTTTGCTCTCCCTGCTCCATTTCAAACTCATTAGCACATGAGTAGACATTACCTCACCAAACAGAAAGCAAACAAAAAACATCCCACCCATCTAATCAAGTCACAGCTACAAATGTTGGGCAGATCATATTTTCACATTTACCTAGTATAAAAAAAACTACATAGAAAAAAATTGCAGATAGTTGTGTCAAGTGTGTTCTTCCTTTCAGCCTTAACCAAGCCCTTCAGCTTGTGTGTTTAACTCTGGATAATGATTCTTAATGGCATCTGAAGTAAGTGCTACACATTTCCTGCTTCTCAGAAGTAACAAAGGTCACGTCACCTACCTTGTTAGACTGCTTACGTGGATCTTCACTAAGGCTAAGCAGGAGGTAGAGTATTGACCATTTGTTTTTCAAAATGCCCTTTAAAAAAAGATGAAAACAAACACAAATTAGTTCAACTCTTGTTAATAATGGATACTTTTTTAATTATGCAGCCTACTAATGTGTACAAATGTAAGTTTTCCACACAAATAAGATCGACTCAAGAGTCACGTTCTTAAGTAAACTGGGAATGTGCAGTGCCGCCTCTGTACTGCTAATTCATTGAATTTTCTCCACTGTGTTCAAATCACGGACTCTTACCTGCTCTGAGATCATCAAGTACACTTGATTTAAAATTCATAGCTACTAAGAAAGAGGTTTATACAGAGTTGAACTTTTACCAGCATTCTCAGACACTTAATTTCAAGTATCTCAGACGTGGTCGTTACTTTAACCTAAAGGTGAAGAAGGAAAACCCTTGGTACAGTTTTAAGGAAAGAACTGTCTTTCTCCACTCTCCCTTTCACTTTCTGTTACAGGGAAGCCTCAGAAGTTTGAGGGCTTCAATTCCTATTAGTTTAAATGTCATTTAAGTCATTAAAGAGAGTTACCAACATCCTTACAACTTAAGATAGTGACACCGTTAACATGAAACTTGAGGAATATGCAATACAGTCTCCAGCAAACAGACAGGTAGATACATACACACAGACTGTCAGAATTACACCCTCAGCAGCTTTAAATCTCAGCAGAAAGCAGAAGACAGAACGATGCTAAAGCCCAAGCTTCAAAAAGGATACTTTGAAGAGAGGAGTTATGGAAAACATTACAATGTTTTGGTTTATTTTAGATATGTTTAAGTTTCTAGGTATGTTACCCTATAATTCTGTGACACTAAATGCTTCCACCCGAATCTATCGGAGACATTGAAACTTACAATGGAGATGAAGTAGTGGAGTAAGTCAAAGAAGCTCTAAATTCCCTCACAATACTGATCAGGCTACAGTCTGGAATACTAAGCAATGTTAAATATAAAGGAAACTTTAGTCACACCAACATTCAATAAAGATACCTTCCCTTATGAAGCAATGTAATCCAGTGCTATCAGTCTTGAAAAAAACATTTCAAGGTCACATCAAAATTCTCTTTTTTTTTTTGTAAAACCATTCTCATCTTTTTCTACTTTTCCCATTTCTCCGCAAAATATGCATATTGTGTGTGTGTCCCCCATGGTATAAAAATTTTGGCCACAGAACATTTCTTTCTTCAGGACAAAGTGGACGAACCAAACCTACCAACGCTTTATAATGTAAGAGTAAAAGGAGACATTATTATTATGTAGAGTTAAAGTCTATTAACTTCTGCTTTTATATCTCAACAAGAAGCGAAAAACAGAGGTATCGCATCAGTTGCAAATAACTAATCCAGCAACTCATTAACAACTGGTGAAGAAGGAGCAGCAACATTACTGCTTCTTCTACTGGCCAGGATAGAGTAAGTCCAAGTGCCTCAAGAAGCATAGTTTGCGTGACTGGCAAGTTGCCACTAAAACAAGCGCTGACCTCCTTTTCTCTTTAATGGATGAAACAAAACAGATTCACACAAGCTTCTTTCCTTTCCCTTCGTTGCCTTCAAGAGAATTGCTGGAGGAAGAAAAAGCCTCACTGATTCATCAAACACATGTATTCCTTCTGTGTCTTTCCTTAAGCTCGTGAGGAAAAGAAATGACTGTCCATCATCAGTAATAAATCTCACAGTAGACTGAATAATAATTTGTAGGGTGAATTTTCAAGAACACAATATTCATGCACACAAGACACTACCACAGAAACTATTAAAAAAAGGTGGTTATTAACAGAGCAAGATCATGCAGTGTAAAACATGCAAGAAGCTGAAACCAATGGCTGAGATCATTGGAAGAGGTGTCACTGGTTTGCAGACATTTGCTTCACTTGACAAAACAATGAGAATAATACACAAACCCACAGGACAAGGGAAACAGGAAGAGTTCTGCAGTAACTTCAGCTCCAGGCACTAAGAAACTAATGGGTAAATTAAGTATGGATGAGGGGAGAGGCAGAACTGTTGTAGGGGAGGAGTTCTGACCAGTCATACTCTCCACAGAATCACATTTTTGTAGTCTTAAAAATCTTAGTGCTATCTTGCAAAACTCAGCTGTGATCTATGCAAAAATTAATAAAAAAAGGAACAGAGAAAAACATTTCTCCTAAATACAACAAGTAAAAGTAAAGACATTTTCTGTTATATAGAAAACACCATTTTTTTTTATACTAACTAATTTTTGTTGTCAAAAATCAGGTACGTGCCAATGACAACTGGGAATCTTACTTTATTACTGCCTGCCATATTCCACCTTGCTAAATACTCAATTTCATAGAGAACCCAGAAGAGATTAGCAGCAGTCATTTTCTACCTACCTCAGCTAAATTTCTATCCTCCCATCTTTCCCCTCCTTTCATCTGATCCATTTGTGCATCATGGGCTTTCTAGACACTAACACCTTTTGTCAGAATATCAATATTGATTAACACCAGTGTTAGCAGAGCCATCAAAGCCAGCAAACCCTTAACCTTCAACACTAAAGACATGGAGCACTTAAAATATAAGAAGCATGAGGATTGTTTGATCCCTAGCTTAATAAAATCAATTAATAAAATCAATTTACTTCCACAGTATTGCTGTAAAATAAATGACAACGAGAAAATTCCTCCGTTTTACATATACAAATGAGCCTTTCTGTTCTTAGAGTTCCATTATGTGAAGTGCTCCTTCATGTAACTGGACTCAAACTGAAAATACATTCTTTATTGTCTTCTGATTTAAAATTAAATCCAAATTAATTTCTATTTTATAGCAAACAGTTCATTGTAAAAAAAAAAAGTAACTTGTAAACTTTTTCACAAAAATTACAAAATGAGGTTGGAAGGCACCTCTTCAGATCATCTGGTTCAACCTCTCTGCTAAAAGCAGTCGTCTACAGAAGGTTGCTCATGACATGTGAAGTCAGGTTTTGACTGTCTCCAAGAATGGAGACTCCACAACATTCCTGGGCAACATGCTCCATTATTCAACCATGCTCTCAGTAAAAATATTGTTAACAACTCGACCCCGCTCCAAAACAACTCTATAATGTCCTAAGGATGCATGTGTGTGCTTCAGTTTCTTTACTCTTTATACATTTATTACACTACCTGGGAACCGAGTTTTCTGTAGAGTTCTGAAAACAAAGCAGCATCTGCTTCCCTTCTTTGTCGCACAACTATTAAAGAAAATAAAAGAAATATAGATTAAAAAGTTAAAAAGCAGTATAATAGTCATGTATAAAATTACATATTTACGGTAAATTGGAAAATGTACCCAAGAAAGCTTAATAAAGCTCAGTAGTCTTTCGCTCTATTAAATCATGCCATTTTGTGTGTTTTCATGTTATCTGCATTACAGCCCTGAAAATTCTTACACCAGAAGTGATGCAAAGTAACAACTTGTTTTTCTTAGAGCAATCAAAGTACACATCTCCTAAATAAGTGCCCTTTTAAATTCCTGTCTGCCATTCTGTGGGTTTTGGGAATTAAAACATAACTGAAAGCAGATATGGGTCAAAGATGCTACAAAGCCCTTCAAAGAACTAATTGTAATTGTTTCTGGTACAGGCAATAAAAGCAAAAAACCAAAAAGTAGTAATGCCACTTGCTCAAAGTCAAGCAGAACTCCAAGGTCGCACAACTTTTCTAAATTAAGAATAACAACAGTCTTGATCACTGCCAGTTACATAACAGAAGTCTTTGCTCAGAGGAGAAACATCTTCAAGCGGTCTTCTGATACAACATGGCTTTTCTGCAAGAGCCATGTTTAAAAAAAAAAGATAAACCATCTGAAGAAACCTTAATAATAATTTTTTTAAAAAGCTGTTAATATTAGAAATGTTAATTAGCATCCAAAGCCACTGCTAAGCATACTTTGCCAAATAAGTCACTTCCTGCATGGTAACTCCAAAACAAATGCAAAGTTTAGAAGGATGTATCCAGTCACTTATTACATGACCACTAACATCAGCCTACAAGCTGAAGCTGGATAGAAGGAAGATGAAGGAGATGGCACTCTTCAAAACTCCTGGCAAGAGGCCCAGAGAATTACACGCTGTGCTGTCTAATACTAGCCAAAGCATGCAGAAAATATATGGTAGGTTCTAGTGTTCTGGAGTTGCACCTAGGGAAGGTCCGATGGGCATATTTGTGTATCAGCAAGTCATGGAAGCTCTGCGTTAGCAAAAATCCACGTGTTACAACAGTGACAACCACTCACTTCAGTTACACTAATTCAATCTCCCTGACCGAATATTCAAAGCTCAAATATGATGCTTTAATTTAATTAGCGTACTTCAAGTAATTGTTTCTGGACATTTTACCGTAGAGCAGACAATCTGCTGAAAGCAGTATATGGCCTTTCAAGAACACAGCACCACATCCCCGCTGGATTCACACAGTGCAACACTTGACCCAGAGCAGCAGAGAGCACAATAGAATGTAACTGCAACGTAACTTACACTGTCACCGGCTAATGTTTTGGTTTTGAGAAGGTAGTTGTAGAAAACTTGTAGAGAAACTGAAGGCAAGAAATATCAGGTAAGTCACATAAATAACTCCATCAATTCCCAGGATGCTCATTCAGCAAGTTTCATAGGTGCTCATGAAGTTAATTGTGCCAAAACATAATATTTCTAACGTGCATGTCACAAAAACATCAGTCTTCTAAAAAGAGCTACAAATTCGTAAAGTCTGAGTACTATTAAAGTGAAAGGAATGCAATATTAATTGTTCTTCATTTTCATGGCAGCTAAGATGCTGCCATTTGCTTCACAAGGGCAGTCTAAGCTGAGAATTCAGAAAAATCTAAGCTGTGAATACAAACAGCCACTCAGGAATACTAATGAGGGAATTAATGGAATTGGCATCATGAGATTTTCAGGAGGTGAACATTAATAACAAATCAAATAGCTATCTGTGATGTAGAGTTGTTCCATTTTCAGAGGAATAAACTGACCAAATAACTTGTTGAAGAACTTCCATTCCTATTTCTAAGAAAGAAACAAAGATGCACTTACGTTCTTTCTTGATTTTCTCCGCTACAAGAAATTCATCCCGTTCAACAGTGGGAGCAAAGTTGCTTCCAATAACTCTCACCGCATACTGAAACTGTTGGGCTGCATCAGCTGAAAGGAAAAAAAAAAAAAAAAGGAAAACTATGTTAATACTAAATGGAGTATTGACATTCTACTAAGTTAAAAAAAAGAGTTAGATATGAAATTACATTGCTACAGCTGAACACAGCATAGCTGCTTAGCTGGCTTAGATCAGATATTGTTACACTATTATATTATATATAAATTATTAGCGCAGCTGGCTCAGATCAGATATTATTACACTACAATCTTCACACACTTCTAACCAGAGGGCGGAAAAGTCCAGTTTACCCGTGAGCAGATTATTAACACTATACTTCAAACACATTCACCTGTACAATAACTCACGTCACAAAATAACTGCACTTAAATTTGTAAATAAGCTTTTCTCATGTTCTGTGCTGGCCCTCCGGCTCACCCAGTTCCTAGAGAGCATGAGCACACCGCAGCTGGCACTGCCCTTCCCCACAGAGTGCCAGGCTGTGAGACTTGGCACCAAGTGCCACGATTCAGCTCACACATCGGTACGATCCCGCCAGGTTCAACCAGGCGCGCGCACACACCAGGCACCCGAACTGGATTTTCCTACCTGTGGTTAATTCACAACAGCGGTTTTACCACTTTGAGCGTTCATTTTGGTTTGTTCTTAAAACAGCTTACATGGTTTCACCACCTAGGTTCAAAGCCAGCTCAGAGATATTGGCATCGTATTCCAATGCATAATGCAGCTATTAGTGCAGAGGTCACAAGCCAGTGACTTTCCTCCGCTGCTCCTTCCTCACGCAATAATTCTATTTTTAATATTCTTGCCGAACAGTCCTCTTTCAGTGCATATATCTCTGCTCTCCAGGAAGATTAACAGTCCTATAAGAATAACTGTAGGTAATATAAGAGGAAAAGTACCCAAGAAAAAGGAAGTGTAAATGTGTTGCTGTCAGCTACTTGAATCCTAACACTTCCTCGCTTCAGGAGAAAAAAAAATAAATCTAAGTAATTCTACATATTAAAGTCTGGGTTTTATACAACAATTATGACTGCAAATGCATCAGACTCCTCATGTGTTTTATCTAGCCAGTTAAGCAGTCAGCTTTCAGAGAAAAATGTAGAGTAATGCAGCAATATTTCAGCCAAGGAAAAAGCAAGGACAAATACATACAAAAGAAACAGAAAAACAGAATAAGGTAAAGGTCCAATAAAAGTAGAAATATTTTAAACGATAAATCACCTCTTAAATTAACTAATATTTACAATTGAAAAAACCCACCTGGGAGATACTAGGAGTCAATTATTGATTAAATGCACAAAAATCTTCAGAAGTTTATGGAAAGGAGAAATGTTAAATGAGAATGTGCTACATTCTTTTTGAACGTTCATTTTTTACTGTCTTGTGATATAAATGCCACCCACTGATCCTCATCTACTAGAATACAACTGTAGACCAGCAAACATTAACCAGTTCACACAAAACTGTACTTCACACAATCAGGAAAAAAAGTGCACTCAGACAGAATCACTAATATTTAAGAGTATTTGACAACATTAGCCTACAAAAGGAGCAAGGGTATTGTTCTACTTTCAGGGAAGAAAACAGCAATATCCACACTACTGCAAGGTCACAAACCAGCATGGCTTAAATGCCTCCCAGAAAGAATTCTGCCACTGTTAGACAAAGCCACCTTTCATTTACAATAAAGACTCTAAAACACAAATCTAATTTCATAGTTCAGCTATGGATAGCCTAAACTGAACTGATGAACCAGCTGGGAAGAGTTAAGTCTGAGGAAGCATTTCTGAGTAATACTGAAGTGTAACGCACATCACTACAGAACAACTCAAGATCTCCAGAACTATTCTGCAAGGACAATTAGTCAAATATTGACACTAAGTTACCCCAAACAACAGTAGGAGTTTTATCTTTTGTTAATTAACACCTGCCTAGCAGCAGTTAGACAAGAGCTAAGCTTTTCTAGTAATTCTTATATATTTTTAGTATATCATTATAGTGACTTAATGTGGGCTACAAATTAAAAATGAAATTTCTAAAAGAGTCCCAGGCCAAGCACAGAGGATGAACTAAAGTCAGGAGAAAGAACAAGGGTTGATATCAAAGTACTTTATCAGTTACAAGATGTACTTAGATTAAATAATAAAATCTCTCGCTGACTATCCACTAAAAGGCAGGAGAATGGATGTCCAGTAAATTAGTTCAATGTAAGTTACAAAAAAATAAAAAGGAAGAATTTTTAAAAAAAAAACAGATGTCATCTTAAAAAAATACAACGAACAAAAACAAACCAAAAAAGCACAACAAAAACACCACACACACACCAAAGCCACAAGAACTTCCCCCTACAGTTCCCTACTCATTGGATGCATTATCTCGCCTTTCTAAGGAAAACTGTGTTCTGAAATTAATTTCTACATCCACCAGCATTACCCTATCCCTTAGGGATTTCCCTTGAACTTCCCCCCCCCCCGCCTCTCCTCTAAACAAATTTGACAGAGGTCTCAGAGCTATCAAGTTTAACAGGTTTCACAGAAACAGAGGACAGGTAGAACAAACATCCAAGCCACTCTCTGTGGGAAGAGGTTGCGGTGAAAGCTGGGTAGTTAAGTATTCCCTCTGGTCTGTTGGCACAGAATTAGCCTTATCAGGTACTGCCTCCTGCCCAGACCATAGTCAGGGGCCATGAAGGACCAGGGACCTGGAGAATGAGGGAAAAGGCATTTCTGAAGAGAGCAACAGGGAATGAAAATACAGGCTGGCAGCACTGCAGCTGAGGAATGCTGGGAGTTTACCGAAAACCTGCAACACAAATCCACAGGAAATAAAGACACATTTAACTTTATTGAATGAACTTGTTTCGTATATCTGTATGATCTTGCAATACATCACAGTATGTTTATTTTAATAAAAGTATTGAATAAGAAAATAGGTAGTGGATTTTTTAAAAAAACAACTCTGTTACATCTGGACAATCTAGTATTATTTGTTCATCTGCTTCTACTAACTTTTCAGTAGATATTATAATTTATGTGATTACCCGTAAGCTTAATGCTTGGAGAAAAATTTTTAAGTTAGAGCATTACATTTTATTTATTTACACTGAATGACTATGCACAGATTTACCATGTAAGCAACACTTTATTTACTGTGCTTATCCATTTTTTTTTCAAATTCTTTGGGTTTTGAATAAAATATTTCATATTAGTGTTTCAAAAAGATTTATGTGCTCTGTTTCCTCTCTGTTGTTCCAGGGGTTTAAACTAAATCCAAGTGACCCAAGATCCATATAGTGATAAATCAAGTACATTTACTGTCTTTAGTTATCTGATAAGATAATTGCAAAATCCAGCAAAGACATGTACAAAGTCTCTATGGACACTCTGGAATTTCATTTCACCAGAAGAATTGACTCAGAAAGACAGCTGTATATTGCCAAAAGTTTGGGTGGTTGGTTTTGAGTTTGTTTTTTTGGTTTGTAATGTTGGAATAGGGATTCACCTCAAAATAGTAGAAGAAAATCATGGATTTAGTCTTTTAAAAGCCATAGCGTCAGAGGCAGAATGGAAAACCTACAAATGACAACCTGTCCTTCTAGTTCTGTAGCACAAGGGAATACTGAGGGCAAGACTGAAAGACAAGAGGAACATATGCAAAAGTTTCTGGACAGAAACCTTAAAGATTTAAACATAAGACCTCAATCTGAGAAAAAAAACCAACACAACAGAGACATCATTTATAGTAAACAGTAAGATTTTTTTCCTGTAATAGGGAAGTTCTAAGAAAGATATATAAACCTCTATAATAACTTCAACATCAGCCATGGCAAGACCAGCTAAAGCACAGGAACTTAGCATAGTCTTCCATACTGCCCCAATAAGCCATTTGAGAAAGTTCTCTAATTGAAAAACTACAATTCCATCCAAAAAATTCCCATTGTTAAACGTGTTACACTACCAGCAACATGTAACAAAATTCTTTGCTCTTTATACATATAGATCTGCACTGGCAATTCCACAGCATCGTAACAAGATTGGTTTTATATAATATTTTATTCCTATTTTCATGCTTTATTCATATCAAGTCCAGCTTCTCCTTTACAATGAGAACTCCCTGCTGTGGGAGTTTCTTCAGCAGATTATTTCTGTGAGTCTGTAAAATAATTTCAGTACCTAAAGTGATTAAGCACAACTTAATACGGATATCTGTCAGTAAAATAAAGATTCACATAGTTTATAACTAACAGACACATTTAATCGCTTCCCTGCTCAAAGAATAACCGCTATGACAGCAGACAGGCTTAAAATAAACAGCCATCTATGTGTGTGTACATCCTTCTTCATCAAAAAGTGATGATGGCATGACTGTTATGTAACAGCAAGCTCAACGGACCGATGCATGAAATCGATGCAGTTGTTTGCAGGGAAAGGGAGAGAACACTGATCACGACTTGTTTTCCTGGAGTCTGATCAGAGCAGTGAATGCAGATAAAGACAGCCACTCAGGCTATATCCTTTAAGTAATATACACATATACAAACAATTAACAATCCTGGTAAGCAGCTATACTGCTGAACAAAGAAACAGCACTTGTGAATCATACAAAAAAAAAAAAAATATTTCTTTAAAAATCCCTCTCCTTTGAGCAAAGCAATCTAATCAATAATTCAAAGATCTACCCAGTCATTCAAGCTTTCCTACAAACATTGTAGCATTAAAATTGAACTACTTCAAAAGGGAGATAACAGCATTTTAAAGCTGCAGAAAATGTAAGTGTAGTACATAGAAAAAATATAGAAGCAATGCAGGGGAAGAATTTGATTGTAAAGAGAGCAAGGAGAGACAGGACAAAGGATAAAGCTTAAAAGAAATATTCAGGAGACAACTGGCCAACATTACTTCCAACAAGAGAACGTTTCAAAGCAAATGCTGAAATTCTTTTGCTAAAAAGAAGTTTCTAACATTACATATAATTTTAGGAAGTGAACTGAAATTCATTTTATAGTCTTATACATCTCTTTCAACAGCTATAGGTCTATTGTTTCCAAAAGGAAGCAGGGGGTGAGTTCCAAAAACCTCAGTAGCAATTGAAACCATGTTTCCAAATATTAATGTATCATGATTGTGAGAAACCTTGTTTCCTGGAAAGAACACATTTGGCTATTTTCATTTGTCAGCAAGCACAATTTCTAAAAAAAAAAAAAAACACAACAGAAAAACAGGACCATTCTAAAGAAAGCTTCTCTAAACCAAAGAGTAATCTCTTGAAAGACTCCAAGAGACTAGCAAATTCTGCTCATTCTCTTCTTCCAGCCAGCCATCTATCAGCCTAGACAACAGTTTTACTTGAAGGCTGATGCAAAATTATTGTAAAACGATTACACTCCAAACTACATTCAACGCTCTAGGGGTGGCACCAACTGGCTAACAACTATTGCTGCCAACTATTCAGATACAAATCCTGCCAACACCTACTGGAGACAAAAAAAATAAATAAATTAACAAAACTTGATTTTTTGCAACAAAGTGTTTCCTAAACACCTAACATGCTACTGTTGAAATACTAAGCCTGGAAGAAAAGCTGTAAATTTTCAGAATCTTCTCACACAGAGGTGAGCAGATGCTGTCTGTGTCAGAGTAATGCTGCTGAATCTTCTCTGGTTTAACTACATTAGAAGTTCTACATTCGTATGAATTTTTACCCAGAAAAAGAAAAAAAACAGCAGTGATATTAATATGACATTATACACCGATAAACTAAACTACTAGTCTAGAATGCCAAAAGTGTTATTATTTTGGTTTTGAAGAGAATATACACACCTTGTAAGCAAAACTGCTTGTTTCTGTAGAAACAAGGTGTCTGAGGAGTGCAATTTTAAGATCAGCCCAGTTAAGTATTCCTGAGAAAAAATTAATTTTGCATCTTCTGCTTTAGTCAACTATCTTAAACTTCTCTGTTTTATTTTTCTTTCTGAAAGAAAGATACTTGTGAGTAAAAACAAATTATAAAATGCAAATATATTCCGCTCATACAAGATTTTATTTGAAGCTTTTAAAGTTTATTCTTAATTAACCCTCTTTCCAGTTTCCACACTCGTCTCCTATGAAGGAAAAACCCAAACCCCAACAAATCCCCAAAATAAAACCCAAACCACACACACTCCCACATCTTTCCTTACTTAGGAGCTGTCCGTACACTTTGAAGCACAGCTGTTACAGGAAACATATCTATTCTTTAATTATGTTAATATTGCTGGCTTTTCAGTAAACAGATTTATTTGAGGAATGTCCCACTGGACTATAAACAACTCACACACAACCTGGTCAGAACTGTCCCTCGCTGGGAATTTTTGCCGAGCTTGTCACCACCTGTTATTAGCACAGGAAAAGCTCCCTCTGTATCATCTTTTGGCTCCACCTGCAGAGATCCCCACCTGAGCGCCGTGGGTGATGGCAGGCACACAGCGCCATGGGAAGTGAGCTTTAAATTCGTATCTGAGAAATGGCTAAAGCACAGGAGCACTCAGTTTTCAAACCTTAGTTCTACCAAAAAAATAACAGAACAACCAACCAACCAACCAAACGAGCTGAAATCAGATTTTCATTTTTTTTATTATTATTATTTTAAATTGAGTTCTTCCACGTGACTCATCAGACCTTGTAATGAATTTCTCAGAGGCAGGGCTGTTTGTGAAGAAACACTAACTAGGCCTCTGCAGATGAAGCAAGCCATCTACATGCTAGATGGTCTCAAAAGAGGTTGAAGAGAGAGAGAGGATAGCTCTACCACTGGGAGCTTCTGCAGTCACGTTCCTTCACAGCACAAATTCACTTCAACATAAATCTTTAACAAGGCAGAAAGGCAGAGGCCTTCTAGGGCCACTATGGGCAGAAGTGAAAGAATCCTTAATGGAGCCTGTTGTCTGCTGGGCTTACAGAGGACTGCAGGCATGAGACTGCAGAATGTAGACAGGGATGCCAAGTAAACCCACTCATCTCGCGTCAGCTCTAAGTGCACTGTTGCCATACAGACACACTAGATAAATAGAACCCTTCAGCTCCTTCTGAAGCCACAGCTTCCTCACAAACATAATAAAACACAAGCGCTGAGAAGCAGCATATCCAGGTAGAACAAACATTCTCAAGTACAAACTCGGGGAACCTACGGGCAGGAAGAATCATTAGACCACTGAAGGGGTAATGGCTTTAAATTGAAAGACAATAGATTTAGATCAGATGTAAGGAAGAAGTTCTTCACTGTGAGAGTGGTGAGACCCTGGGACAGGTTGCTCAGAGAAGTTGTGGATGCCCCCTCCTTGGAAGTCTTCAAGACCAGGTTGGACAGGGCTTTGAGCGACCTGATCTAGTAGAAGGTATCCCTGCCCCTGGCAGGGAGGTTGGAACTAGAGGATCTTTAAGGTGCCTTCCAAACCAAACCATTCTACAGATCTCAACTCCCTTCTATTACTTACACGTTACATTTCACCCAATTACATCAGCACCTTGTGTTTCACCAGAGCACTTATTCCAGGAAAGTATCAAGTTAGGATTTCAAGAAATTCACAGCAGGCTAACTACACAAATGGCTGAAAATGGCTGTTCGTACCTAGCTTGTTACTAATTTTTACTAGACATTTCCCTAAAAAAATGTAAAGATCTCTGAAGTATCTAAGCTTTTTTCCCTTAAACTCTGTTGAAGTAATTCAACATCATAAATTATTTAGCAAAGACTAAACTGATAATACTTGCAAAGTTTGCTTCAAAAAAAGAGAATGTGTACATACAGTTTAATTTCATCAGTACCCAGGGAGAGGAGAAGCTGCATGCAGACTACTAAACACACACAAATACTTCAAACTTATCCTGTGCTGAAAGGAAAACGGAATTACAAGCTTGGAAAAAAAAAAAAAGTAAGATGCTGAATAACTTGTCTGGCAGTTTCCTTACCACCAAGGGATACTTGCATCTACCTCTACACAGGATGCTGGTACTAACAACATTCCCTTTTATCTTTATTCATTCCTTGGATGTAGAAACCAGAGGAGGAAAAAAAAAAAAAACACAACACATATATACCACTCATGACTGAGATTTCTTGCACAGACTTTTTGATTTATCAGTTTCTATGCACTTTAAATCAACAGCTGAGCTGATGACAAAGTGACACACTAACTACAGCTGAGTGCTTCAAGAGAAGTCTTACATCAGAAGAGTGAGATTTCAGTGCTCGAGTCCCTCATAGCACAGGAATGAGAGCAAGGTAAGGATGGGCTTCCTATCTCTCACATGCATAAAAATAGGGGTGATGATAAACACAGCAGACAATCCATACCATTTTTCAAGCTGTTACTTCAAAGATGTCCACCAGGGAACAGAAATAGCGGGCTAGAGCAGCTTACCACGATTTGGGGCAAAATTTCCCCTTTCATTAGTCTCACACACACAAGATTTTGTTTACATTAGTAGAATTCCCACATACAGGAATAAGTTCAACATTTGTTTAAAAAAATAAAGATCAGAGTTCTCTTGTGTGTTTTCACATACACTGCTTGTAACTAAACATTCTAGTCAGAAGAGATGGAAATTTATAGAAACTATGGCTTCAAAAAGGCAGCTAGGTCCAAAGCTGGTAGAAGTGAGCCACCTCTCCTCCATATTTATACCCTGACAGAAGTTTCTGTTCCTATCTCATGCTCTGATTACAAGTATCACAAACCTAAATAAAGCCACTATCAAGAAAAAAATAACTTAGATTGAGTTTATATCGCAGTCCTTTTCAAGTCTAAGGAAAAAAATCATGAGGAAAACAGTATCAGGCAATACAGAAACAACATTCTCACACAGGCCTCCACTACTCCAAGAAAGCAAAAGATTTTTTTTTTTTTTCCTTCCTTTTTTGGATGCAGTAGTACTTGCACAATAATTTGAGATTTCTGAGAGCAAAAAGTTTAAAGTGCTCTTAAAAACACATACCAACTGTATTAGAAATATTTCCAAGGGATGTTAAAAGCAAGAAACAGCTTTAAAAGCAGAGCTACAATGAAAACATGGAATTGTTGGCTGATGTGAAATACCCTTCACGATACAGTTAAATCAGTTGCTAAAAGAAACGTGCAGTTACACAAAAACATAAGAGGTACTAAACAGTTTAGAGGCTACCAGTGATTTGGGGGGAGATAGGGGAAGAGTAGAAACTTGCCACATTCTGATAAACTCTCACATCAGGAATTCCTATCAGAGAATTATTATAGATTGACCACTCTGGAAACGGGAGATGTACAGCCTTGCAGAAGACTCAAACATGCAATGGAGAATGAAAGGATTTTGGAAAACAAAACGAAACACAGTAACCAACAGCTGTTGATCATGGGATCACGTAGGTTGGAAAAGACCTTTAAGATCATCAAGTTCAACCGATCAACAGAATGTTTCTGCAAAGGAGCACCTATTCGACAGTTCAGTGAAGATTAAGAGATTCCAACTTCTTATAAACTCTTCCAAGCTTCTCAGATGATTCATAGAATCACAAAAGGGTTTGGGCTGGAAGGGACTTTCAAAGACCATCTAGTTCCAACTCCCTCACCATTGGGAAAGAGAGATCTTCTACTAGATCAGACTGCTCAACACCTCATCCAACCTGACTATGAACACTGTCAGGGAGGGGACACCCACAACTTCTCCAAGCAACCTGTTCCAGTGTCTCACCACCCTCATCACAAAAAAATTCCTCCTTATGTCAAATCTGAACCTACCCTCTTGTAGTTTAAAACCACTGCCTCTTGTCCTGTCACCTCAGGTCTTGGTGTAAACACCTATCATTCTTGTAAGCTCTCTTCAAGTACTGAAGAGTTGCAATAAGGTCTCCCTGGAGCCTTGTCTTCTCCAGGCTGAACACCCCCAACTCTCTCAAAGAAGTCTTTCTTCATAGCAGAGATGTTTCAGCCCTCTGACCATTTTCATGGTCCTCCTCTGGACCTGCTCTAACAGGTTCACACCTTTCTTGTACTGGGGATCCCATAACTGAACATAGTTCTCCAGATGGGGTCTCACAAGAGCAGAGGGGCAGAATCACCTCCCTTGACCTACTGGCCACACTTCTCTTTACAGAGCTCAGGATACAGTTGGCTTTCTGGGCTGCAAGTGCAGATTGCCAGGTCACATCCAATTTTTCATCCACCAATATCCACAAGTCCTTCTCTGCAGGGCTGCTCTCAATCCAGCCATCCCTCCGATATTGAGGATTGTGCCAGTCCAGATGCAGGACCTTGCACTTGACCATGTTGACCATCATGAGGTTCACACGGGCCCACTCCTCAAGCCTGTCAACGTCACTCTGGATGGCATCCCTTCGCTCAAACACATCAACTGCACTGCTCAGCTTGATATCATCTACAAACCTGCTGAGGGTGCACTCGATCCCACCATCTATGGGGGATAAATAAAGATATTGACAAGCATCAGTCCCAATACAGACCCCTAAGGGGTACCACTTGTTACTGATGTCCATCTCAACACTGTCTGCAACTTTTTGGATGTGGCCACCTGGCCAGGTCCTTATCCATCAAACAGTTCATCCATTAAACCTGTATCTTTCCAATTTAGAGACAAGCATGACATGCGAGACCATGCAGCGTTGTCTCCACTAGACGGAAACAAAGTTTGAGAGGGAGAGATAACAAGCACACTTGCAACTTCTCGCTTATTTCCTAGACTTCTAAGATTGCAATAATTCACATATAGGCCATGGTTTAGTCAGCTTGACCTCAACTCCTTACAACAGGTCAATACTCAAAATTGTTAGTTACTGTCATGGAAATACCTAAAGGTAACCAACAGTGACTTGTCAGAATAGAACAGCACGGAAGGAGAACACATGAAAGAGATCACAGTCGCTACTATAAAGGCAGAAAGGCATCTCTCATAGCAGAAAATAGAAACAGCAAAAGCTGCGGCATCAATTTGTCTAGTGAGTAATACTTATAAAGCAGCACAACTTAAATAGGAGACTTAGCAGATGCACCTCTTCCTTTCACCCTCCAACTGCTTACTAAAAACGGTCTTTGCCTCGATTGCAACAGATAGAAACTTATGCAAACAGCCAAGAGATTCATTCCCTTGCCGGAGGGTCCCAGCAGCAACAAGACGCAGACGACCAAGCGGTTGCCAACGGCTCGGACCGGAGCAGACACCGGAGGAAAGTGGAGATTCCCGAACGCCTACACGAGCCGCCTTTAGCCCCCAGCGCCCCGGGAGCGGTGCCAGGCTCCCCATGGGCGGGGAGCGCCGTTACCGGCCGGCGAGGCGCGCCGG
>VWZK01015583.1:0-11015 GCA_013396935.1 Baryphthengus martii | reverse complement strand
AACAAAATTATATATATAATATATATATTATATATAATAATAATATAATTTTTATATATATAAAAGTATCTCTGATAGAATTTATTTTATATTTTTCAGTTCAACTACTGCTTCATTTGTGGCAACTTCCCAAGTCAATTAACATTGAGAGGAATAAGAAAGCAACTACACACAAAACAAACTCAGTCTTGCGTTTTACGAGAGGCTTCCCTGGGTCTAAGCTGATCCTTTTTTTTTTATTATTATTACTATCTTTTTTTAAGCTTGCTGCAATCTTGCTCTCTATAGAGCACATTTTGTATTTCAAATGTATCACGGAATAACCATTCCAACAGCTGTAGCTTCTCACTCAGGGAGTTGTTCCAAAGCTGTCGAGAAGGTGGAGCGCTGAAAAGTGAAATCTTAAAATACTCTCACACTGGGGAGGTCGTTCTGCTTCTGCAGCCTGGTGGTTTAGTTTAAGGTTTTATCTTGGCAGTAACATGTGCTTCTCCAGGCTTCTGCTGTCTTTTTCCTTTCTATTTAGGACATCAGGGTAATTATCTTATATGCCAAGGTAATTAAATGTTAACAGAGTGAGCTATGATTGTGAATTTAGAAAACAGGTAATAAAACGGGGATAAAAGAGCAACAAACCTCCAATTCTGCTGCATAAATCTAGGCTTTATGTGCTTTTCTCTTCCATCTCGGTACACCTCCTGCTTCCAGACTCTACTGAAATGTATTTTTCTGGATTAGTCACAGGGAATGCAATGACAAAGCGTGGTGAAGCAGTTCCAGTTTCCACAGGGTCAGATAAACTGGTTACAATTCCCTGATGTTTTCTACCCAATCAGCAGCAAATCCAGCTTCAAATCAGTTTTGCCGGACCAGATAAACTCCAGATGAATCGTGCTGTCCATCAATCCACCGTCACAACACACCGATCCATCCTCTTTAAAGATGGAATCGTTATTTGAGAGAGCACCCAGCCTACAACGATTCTCTTCTTCTTAAAGAGGATTTCGAAGATTTTAAAGTGCATTCTGGTTACATAAGGGAAATAGCCTTTCTCTTCGTCCCAGTGAAAACAATAAAAAACTCTAAGAGCAGATTTTGTGGTAGAATGCGCATCAACCACTCACAGAACCAGATTCTCCTCGTTGACAAGACCAAGACCTTTCAAAACAACCAAACTCTCTGTATTTTACCCAACAGTTTTTATAAAACCGTCTCAGAAGAATCTGAAAGCAGGATGCCCGAATAGAACAAAGGAATAAAGACCAGGAATTATTCACCTGCCTCATCCACCAGCAAGGCTACAGAGCTTTGCACTTAGAACTCGGTGCAGTCTCAGAAATGTTAAATCAGCAGCTGGTGCTACTCAGTTTTAAAAGAGAAAGGGATCCAGGGAGAGCATAGAAAAAGTTCTCTTTCTATTTGCTCTTTGTTCTGAACAGATTTTAGAGCTATAGTTGAGTGATCTGAGCACCTAGAAGAGCAGCGGAGAGATGAGAGGGGCTCTGGAAGAGTGCTTGATGGCGAGAGGGACACAGCAGGAGAACGCCAGGCAGTTTAAAGGGGAGGGAAGAGGGGAGAAAAACCCCAACCCATTCCTAAAATATCAAGATGATATCTTCAGTTCTGAGATAGCCATATCCTTGGGAGGATCATGGGCACAAAGTCATCTTAACGAGGAATGCCTTAAAGCATTCAGTTGCAAAGTCGAGAGGCTGGGGCCAGACTCTGCTCAGGGGTGCCCAGAGCCAGGACAAGGGGCACCGGGCACCAACTGCAACCCAGGAGGTTCCCTGGGAGCGGGAGGAGCAACTTCTTTGGTGGGAGGGGGTTGGAGCCTGGCCCAGGCTGCCCAGAGAGCTTGGGGAGTCTCCTTCTCGGGAGAGATTGCAAAGGTGCCTGGACCCTGCGCTGCTGGGCCCCCTGCTCTGGGTGACCCTGCTGGAGCAGGGGGGTGGCACCAGAGGAGCTCCAGAGAGACCTTCCAACCCCCAACAGGCTGGGATTCTGGGCTTAAAATCTCCCAAGACAGTTCAAAGGAAGCATGGAAGGTATTTTGCTATAGTGATGCTATTTTAATTTGGTATCTGTATGAGGTTTATAGGGATTGACATTTTCTGCTCTGTAGCTGAACTGTTTTATACCGAATTGTTTTGTAATATCAAGCAAACAGGCCTGACCCAAACTGCACATTCCTGTGCTCTAAGTGTTTACTGAGCCTTTGCATATCATAAACCTTGAGGCCCCTTCATGTGACGTCTGATCATTCACTTTCCATATTCAGCTCACACAAATACTGGAAGCCATAGTACTTCGGGGCATTTTCTTTACAACGCTATCTCAGTAATTTTGAAAGATATTAGTTAAAAGCTGGAGTTGCCAGTTTATCACTAAATTTTCAGAAAAATGTCAAATGAAAGCTGCAGTCAGTTTTCACAGCATTTCCCATGGATGTAGAAAGCATAAACATCTGCTTTGGTGTCTTCTTTTCCTGTTTTTTTTCTTTTTTTTTTTAAGTTTCTCCAGGCTTGAAAAATAGTTCTGCACCATAAATATCACTCTATGAGTCATTTACTTAAGCGAACAGCTGCCTGCTAATTAGCCAAATGCTCTCCATTTAAAATCATCCAGTTAAATGAACACCCTGCACCAGGCACAAGAACGAAGACGCAGGAACTTTAGGAAAATGATGAGATGGCAAAAAACCCCTCCTGGTTATTTCCGTAGCGGCCAACGGCAGAGGTGACCTCCTCACCCTGTATCAGACACCTCACGAACATTCCCAGCAGCCCGTGGATCTGGAAAACCAGGCGACCACCAGAGAGCTTTGGTTCGCTGTACGAAACGATGCAGCTTTTAGGCCACCACTGTTTTCTGGTAATTGAATCAGGCCAGCCTTGTCTGTTCTCACAGAACTGCTGAGCAGAGCCAACATCTGAAGAGCCATGTTAATAGGCATTAGGGAGGATGGCTGCTCCTGTTTACTGGAAAGCTCTTCTGCTCTGCAGTGATTTAGAAAACTAATTAAATCGAGACAAAAGACGAAGTAGGGGTGCCTCCCTCGAGGAAGCAAAAAGACAACAGAAGAAAACCAAACAAGACACCTTCTTCTCGCGACCATTCTAGTCCATCATTCAAACAGTCTATTTTTGGAAATTATTATTATTTAACAGAATTGTTGACAACATAAAAGAACTGTACGAGTTGAGTCTTCCCTTCCCTCATATCCTGCCCTCCTAAAGAGAAATTATTCTTATCTTAAATACAATTAAAAAAGCCGATTTCAAGCTGCTGGAGAAGGACCTTTTATAAGGATGTGTGGGGATAGGACAAGGGGCAATGATCTGAAACCAGAGCAGGGGAGATTTAGATGAGACATTAGGAAGAAGTTCTTGACTCTGAGGGTGGTGAGACACTGGAAGGGGTTGCCCAGAGAAGCTGTGGAGCCTCCTCCCTAGAAATGTTGAAGCCCAGGCTGGATGAGGCTCTGAGCAACCTGCTCTAGTGGGAGGTGTCCCTGTCCGTGGCAGGGGGGTTGGAACGGGATGATCTTGACAGGTCCCTTCCAACTCAAGCCTGTCTACAATTGTGTGATTCCCAAACAAAGCTCGCGTGGCTGAAACAACTCCACAAACATATTGAGGACAAAGCACCTGATCTGCCCGGCTGTGCCTAATGTGACACAGCACCCCCTTGGAAGGCGCCTCAGCTCTGGGCACACATTGACAGAGTTACTTCGGGACAGGATTTAAAGAGTTTTTAATCATCTATTTGAATCTTCAAAGCAACCAAGAAATCAAGTAACACAGGAGCTAAGAAAGTCAAAGCGATAGGATCCAAGAAACCAGGATTTGAAATCTTGACTTAAAGTACATTTTCTAATCTGAATCGAGAATTTAATGAGACCTGATGTAAAAAAACCAACCAAACAACAAACACATTAATAACCAACAAAAGCAAACAAACCAAGGCAAAAATACTCAGGCAATTATCTTTTCCCTCAGAAACCATTTGTCACAGAAAACTGATAGAGCTTAAAGAGAGAGCTGTGGTGCATCATTGGACACATCCTGATCTGGTTTTTGCTGGGAAGAATATTGCACAGATTCCTTCTCGTTCCTTAGTCTATGTAATGGTTTGAAACTAAAAGAGGGAGATTTTAATCAGAGAGAAGGGAGGAATTGTTGGTGCTGAGGGTGGTGAGAGCCTGGCCCAGGGTGCCCCGAGAGGTGGTGGCTGCCCCATCCCTGGCCCCATTGCAGGGGAGGTTGGATGGGGCTCTGAGCAACCTGCTCTAGTTGCAGATGTCCCTGCTCCCTGCAGGGGGGTTGCACCAGAGGACCTGGAAAGGTCCCTTCCCACCCAAACCAGTCTGGAATTCTCTTCCCTGAGAGCTGTGCTTATACAATTCACCAGATCTACAACATCATTACAACAGTGACCTCCAGTGAAAGAGAACCATAAAATGAATCACTCACAGGAGAGTCAGAGTGAAGAGCTTGAAAAATTAAACTGCTTTACAAAATTCTATTATTTTTTTTTCAGAAACATTCACTAGAGATAGAAGCTGAGTACTTTATGAGCAGTTTCAGAAGTCCAGTATTCTACACCTTCACTTACATTCTCAAAATAATTCTCAAACGGTGTGTAGCACATTTAAAATAGAATATGACTGCTTGTAAGAAAAAAGACTTAATAAGCCCCCCATAATCTTTTAAAATCCTACATTTAAAATGATAATCAGTGCAGAAAAATCCCAGGAACTATAAGAACTTGGTGCTATTTCAGTACGGTCCCTGACAATGCTTTTCTGCCTCCAATCAGACCCTGAGCTCTCATATCAAATGACTTTATGTTACCGGTTTGGGGGTTGGGGTTTTTTTTGTGTGTGTGGTGTTTGGGGTTTTTTTAGAATTATTTTTTCTTTTATTTATTTTCTTTAATTTTCTCATCAGTGCATCAGAGTTGGGGGCTTAATTGGGACATACAATTAACTTAATCTGCTTTCCTGATGGTTTATCAATTTTAGAATAATCCACTCCCTCATCCAATCCCCCAATCCTGTGAAATCTGCCCAGTAAATCAGATAAAACTAAAATTAAAAATCTACTCCCCACAGCTAGAGGCTGGAAATGAGTGTTTACAGATCCTGCTAATTTCAATCTCAAATGTAGTCCGTTCGGTTTGGAATTTGGGAGTTGTAGTTGATATTCTGTGGTGGGTGGGTTTTTGTGTGGTGGTTTTTTTGTTGTTGTTGTTTTTGGTTTGGTTTGGTTCTTTGTGTTTGGTTTTTTTTTGTTGTTGTTTTCTTGTTTTGGTTTGGTTTTTTGTGTTTTGGTTTTTGTTGTTGTTTGTTTGGGCTTTTTAAGATGAAAGTGATTGCTTAAGGCTTGGAGACTACGAAACATAATGACAAGTGGACAAACAACTTGTGCTCAGTCTGTGCTGCCACTTAGGAGTCAGATATTTTCAGGAAGGTACTTCGTAACATACTCCTTTGGTTCCACTTCCCTCCTTCTTTGCCAAAAACCAGGGAATATGCTACACAAGCTCAAAAAGATTTTGTCACAAAATAATGAATAGTCACGAGTTGAAAAGCTTTGCACAGAACCTCGACTGTTTCACCAAGGACTCAGAGGGCAAAATTTGCTATTAGAAGATACAGCTGCCATCTGCTCAACGGGAAAACAAACTGCATCACTCACCTAGGATGTCTCTCATTCTTGCCAACATGCCTGATTCAAACAGAAGTCACATATTTTTGCTAAAATTATTCATATTGCACATGAGCACTTACTTTGGAAGCACAGACATACCCTCGTCTTGCTAACAGCCTTCAGGAAGGTCCTCTGTGACCAAAAAAAGTCCAAGCATTGCCCCAGCACTGCCAGGTCACCACTAAATCACGTCCCTCAGCACCACTTCTCCAGCCTTCTTCAACAGGACAAGGGGGGATGGGTTGAAAATAAAAGAGGGAGATTCAGACTGGAGAAAAGAGAGAAATTGTTGGTGCTGAGGGTGGTGAGAGCCTGGCCCAGGTTGCCCCGAGAGGTGGTGGCTGCCCCATCCCTGGCCCCATTGCAGGGGAGGTTGGATGGGGCTCTGAGCAACCTGCCCTAGTTGCAGATGTCCCTGCTCCCTGCAGGGGGGTTGCACCAGATGACCTGGCAAGGTCCCTTCCCACCCAAACCAGTCTGTGATCAACTCCCTTTACCATCCTCAGCTCTTTGCTCTACTTCTCTCCAACAGATTCCCACCAAGGCCGCACGGACGGGCACACTGGATACGAAGCACATCCTGCAACCACCACTGTTAACAACCTGATGCTTTCAGGCAAACCAGAATTGATTCTGGGCTGTGAATTGCAGCAGGAGGTGCTCAACCCAAACCTCAGGAGTGAGTAGAGCAGGCTCCTCAGGGGAGCTGTTTAACCGACCATCTCCAAAACCCGTCCCTGACGCAACCACAATATTCAAAATGGATCTAAGCAGCTTGATGCTTTGAAATCATGCCAGTGCTAAAAAAGCTGGGTTTTTTTTCAGCAACATCATTTTAAGTTTACATCTGCAGGCAACTCAGGTGCTTCTGTTCGTTTCCTTCTGCTTTGTCAACTCAGAACAAAAAAAAAGACAACAGGGTTGCGAGGTGGGCGGCTGTAAGAGCCTGCTGAGAGCGTGCAGCTCCGCCAGGGAGGGATGGATCCCTTTCCGAGACAGCGAGCGCAGAGATGGAATTGCTTTCTGTCCTCTCACCACTATTCCTTGATCACAAGGCCAGATGCTCTCAGACAATGCACCCGACTTGGAATCACAGAACTGTTCTGGTTGGAAAGGACCTCCAGGACCATGGAGTCCAAGCTCCCACCCAACTCACAGCTGTTCAGCTGGATGGCAACTTCTGCGCCGAGTCAGGTTTCTCCTTACCATGCTTTTCCTCTTTTCTCAGAAGAAAAGGAAAGGGAAAGGCATTTCACCACTCTGTGCCCTGGATTACTACCTGTCTCCGGAATTTTGACATCAGAAAGTTTCTCCTAATGCTCAGTGTAGATTTTCCCCCCCTTTAAGGCTACCACGTACTCTTAATTACACCTCCACCTTGTGTGCTAAACAGATCCACTGTTACAATTCAGGGAACTCACTCACATTCCAGCTTTTATTTCAAAATAAATATTCACTAATTTATTACCTCTAAAAATAAATATTAATGTAGTAAGATGACTTATGTTTGGTGATTTTTTTTTATTTTTTTTTTTTTAAAAAGGGAAGCTGTCATTCAGCCTAAATAATTTCTAAATTCCAGCCAGACCAGGTTGTTTTCTCCTCACCTCCCAATACTTCACCAGCTGCCAGCATCCTAAGATCATACCCAGTATACTACATAGACCTGAGAAATTTAAATCCCTCCTAAGAAAGTTCAGTTTGGAATAAACCTCCAAAATTCAAAGAATTTTTTTGCTGTTTCAGTTCGTTAATGTTAATTTTTTTTTTAGGACTAACATCTCATGGCGTCACTACCATATGGAAAAAGTTTGAGGCAAAGTTTATCCACCACTAAGGCAAAAACAGTTTTCTCATGAACTTTACGATGGCAAGGGAAATAAATTAGAAATAAAGGCTGATTTGATACATTATATATAAAAAAACAAAGTCCTGGAGTGGTTTGTGGAAATGATAGATGCATAAAAAAAAATTTTTTTAAATCACATCTTTTCTCTTCCTCTTTTTTTACAGATGGTGCATCTGCCTTTTTTGCGAAGGGGAGAAAAACCAAACAACTATATTTTTTGGACACTTAACTTTGTATTTTGCAATATTAACTCAATATGAAAGCAAATAATAGCATGTTGTCTCAGATACACAAACTATTGGCAGCTACTTCATTAGAACTCAGGAGAATTCTTTGACGTCGCATGGATTTTTCTGATAGATTTTGAGAAATGAAAGTTAAAAGATCCATACTAAGGATAAAGAAACACACATTGTGATTTACAGACAGATTTTTAACGTGGAAAAAGAGGAGGGAAACAAGAGGGAGAGCGAAAAAAGAATGAACAAGAGATTTCATTGCACTATAAATGTATATTATCAAACTTCTCCGCCTTAAAGTGAGGAAGAGTCTACCAAAAAAATGCAACGTAGTAGTTGCATTGGTTGTAGTTGCACAACAGGAGTTGTAGTAAATTAGGTTTTAAGTCACACAAGAAAAAAAAAAAAAGGCAGCCCCAAAGATGAATCATTTGTAAGGGTCTCTTCTCCCTTAATTACAGCTATTTGATGTGACATTAACTGATCAAGAGGACCAGGCTGTCAGTTGTCATCAGCAGACTCTTGAAGAAGCTGACAAGTAGCTTTTGAAGCAATCGCTGTGAGCAGGGGCATCTTTATAAGCCATCCCTTGCTATCCAATATGGAAATTCTTCCCTGAAATCCTCTCCAGGCCAGTGCAGAAGATTAACACTTGAGAGAGATGAGAAAAATAACGAGAACAAGGCAAAGGGGGGGAAAGATGAGCGCTGATGAAAGCAGTGGGGGGGGTGGAAATTTCGAGGGGGAAAAGCAGTGATCCACGTTTCTCATGTATCTTGTCTTCAGGGAACGTACGTGACCAGCTATTTTCAGAAATCTCTGTTTTCACATCTTGATTTCGATGCCTAATCTGTGTCAGAGCCTGGTATCTAAGGAAACTGGAGGTGGGTATTATGAAAAACTGGGATCTGAACCCTTTTTCCCTGTGTTCCGTACCAGCGAGGCACCAAGAGTCAAGGGGTTGTACGAGGACCAAAGAGCCAAGTGCTGGTGGAACACCTTGAATATGTGCACTGTCATTTCAAAGCTGAAACACTGGCTGGGCTGAGCCCAAATAGAGCTGGCTTTACACCACCAGCTGATGCTGGTTTTACAGCACCTCTGTTCGGGCAGGGCCTTCCGAGGTGGGAAATGACCTTACAACATCACCCCTCCTTCCCCACTGAACCCCTCAGTCCACACTCCGCTGCTGGCCACCACGTTTCTTCATCTTACAATTTGTTGTTGAAGTCTGCTCACGACAGGTTCTTAGGTACTGCTCTGATTCACCTACTGAAACAGAACAACCGCCCCCCAAATCGATCCAAATCAGTCCGATGATATATCGGGTCATTGCTCCCATGGATTTTGCTCACCGTTCTTCAAAGTAGTGATTCAAGAACTGGCTTTGAATTAAACACCTTTTTATCTTATTAATGAATTCCTCCAAAGGCAATTAGAAACTTCACCCTTCTCAATTAAGGCGTTAAGCAAGAAAAAGTGTTCTACTTTGTGCATTAAAAGGCTAACCAANGGCCACGCTCCAGCCCCTTCAGGTCCTTCTGGGAGCGAAGGGGAATTTTTTCTTTCCTCGTCTTTTTACCGATTTTTAATGGAATTTTTGTTCTGCCTCTTGCTCCTGGCTGAGTGGTCTATAACAGACTCCCACTGTGGTATCTGCCTTCTGGTTGTTACCTCAACCCTACGGTCACCATCATTAAGCTCAAGACAATCAAAACACTCCCTAACATCCAGGGCCACTCCACCACCTCTCTCTCCCGGCCTACCCCTTCTGAAGAGTTCAGTAATTGCTCTAGTTAGATTTTATCAAGCTGCAGCATTTTTTTTTTTTTGCTCACCTGCAGCTCTCGCTCTGGCTGCTTCGTTTCTCAGAATTAACAGGATCCTGTCGTCAGCTTTGATCCCTTCGGATGCTTTCCAGGTTTCGCTCTTCCCAGGAATATAAACTTTCAAGCTACCTTAGATGAATCATATTTAGTCATAATAACGCCCTAGCAATTTTTCTACTCATCGAAATAGATGACTTAAGCAGCATGGAATATTGAAATCCTTTACACTCAAGTTCACATTTTCCAGACGACTTCTAAGGCTTCCCCCTCGTCAGCCGGAGCAGCCAGTTTAAATTGTGCTTCCTCAGGAGAAGGCTCTATGGTAGGAAACACGGTGCTATGGAGAGATGAGGTTTTAAGTAAAAATTAAAGAGATTATTGGCTGTGAGCTTTTGTCTGAGTGATAACAATTTTTAGATGTTAGAGAAAAAAAGAAATTAGGAGAAGCCTGGCACTGTTACCTGAATATCCTAGTGGTTTTTCCTTAAAATTAATTACCTGTACATGTTGCAGTTGTGTAACATGAATTACATGTCCTGGAGTTTAACAGATTCCCCCAGTCTTAAAACTGGCAAAAAATAGGCAAACAAACAAAAAAAACCAAACCAAGACCTATTCCTTGATACTCATCTGGTAGTTTTCCCATTCTCATCCCCCTCAAAGTCCAAGAAACACACCTCACCTCTTGCCTCTTACATCCTATAAAGTCTGCGGAACACAATCGCCTACACTGGTGCTTCTATGGACACCACCAGTCCTGACAAGCACACTGGGGATGAACATCAAACCCACACGGCCTTGAAAGAAGTTCTGACAGACTGGGAGGTTTTCCCACCGTCATCCAGGAAATCTCTGCAGAGCTGGGAAGCAGCTCTGAGGAGAAGGACCTCGGAGTGCTGGTGAACAAGGAGTTCACCAGGAGCCTGCAATGGGTCCTTCTGGCCAAGAGGTCAATGGTCTCCTGGGGGGCATTCAGAAGAGTGTGGGCAGCAGGGTGAGGTTCTCGCCCCCCTCTACTCGCCCACTAAGGTCACCTCTGGAGTCCCGTGTCCAGTTCTGGGCTCTCCAGTTCCAGAGAGACAAGAAACTACTGGAGAGAGTCCAGTGGAAGCTGCTGAGGGGCCTGGAGCATCTGTGTGGGCAGGAAAGGCTGAGAGCCCTGGGGCTGTTCAGCTGCAGAAGAGCAGCCCCAGAGGGGAGCTGAGCAAGGCTGAGCAAGAGCTCAAGGGCCCCCTGGGGGGCGAGAGGCTGGGGCCAGACTCTGCTCAGGGGTGCCCAGCACCAGGACAAGGGGCACCGGGCACCAACTGCAACCCAGGAGGTTCCCTCAGAGTGGGAGGAGCAACTTCTTTGGAAGGAGGGGGTTGGAGCCTGGCCCAGGCTG
>VWZK01015582.1:75275-87280 GCA_013396935.1 Baryphthengus martii | reverse complement strand
ATGCTGAATGAGTTTCAGTCTCAAAAATTACAGATCTCAGGTGGGCAGGATCTACTTAAACATTTCCTTGACTTTGAATGCCCACTGTTAAATTAGGGCTCCAACATCCACTTTGCCAGTATTCCAAATCCTCAGTTTTTGTGTACATGCAAGTTTCTTTATTCCAACCTGAAAGACAAGAGAAATCCATTGTACTAGCAAACACAGGTTCATCCGTACAGCACTTTCTAAGTAAAATTTTAGTTATAGAAATCAGAGTGTCAAAAGAAACATGTGCATTTCTAATAAGAAAACAAGGCTAGATTGGGACACAAAATGAGGTTTTAAAATCATTGAGACTAGGTGGTTTTTTCAAAGCACTTACACACAGTGGATATTACCAAGTCTTCGGAGCTGGCACAAAGCTTATTGTTTCTGGTAAGTTTTTTAGTATCTAAGAAAATATGCCTTATTCTGATAATTCAAATATCTAAGGAAAGGAAATACAATATGCTAGTTCCAATTTATAACGCAGATTAAAATACAGATTTAAAGTGTAATACAGAAAAGTGTACAGATTTTATGGTAGCACAATTTATTTCTTTAGCACCCAAACGCTTGTATAAGAGAGGTCAGGGTAAACTCTAAGACTTCACATAAACCACAAATTGGTAAAATACAACTTCTTTTGGATCCTTGGGGGCTACCTCAGGTCGCTCCGTTGTGCAAAGCTTACTGCCCAGAGCAGCAGAGTCAGGGGAACTCAGAAATACGGCTGCAGATCACTCCTAAGGAGTTGGATATAGAAATGTTATCCAGATATAGCACGTTCTTCTGCTTTAGCTTTGGTTTGGTGTTTTTTTTGTTTGTTTAGGTTGGTTTTTTTTTTCCTTTCCAGATGTGTTAATTCAAATACTTAAACAAATCTAGTATTAAAGGAACAGCATTGCCAACCTTTGGAGTCCAGGGCATTTTGTGATTCCATATTCCTGACTTTATCAAGATTTTCATGGGACCAATACATAGAACATCTTCCAAAAAGTGGCAACAATAAATTTTTCTTGCCTTTCCTCCCCGTCTCCCCTCCCCCCTCAAAATTTTAAAATCACAGGATTCTAATCAGCTTTTAAAATAATAATTAAATAGCAGACATTCATTAATTACCATTGGGGACTTACACTGGGGACATAAAACTGCAAAGGTTTGAAAGGTAGCTGCTCTATTTTTAACATTCTGTAGAGAAAATTTTCATGTAGTTGTTTTGGCATAAACATTATAAAACAACGTTACATTTCTCTCATCAAATAAACAAACTAAGCTCTTTCAGGAACTATTACTATTTTACAATAATTTTCAAAGATTTGTGAAGATAAATACTCTTTCTGACAGCAGCAGTGCTTGGAATCCTGTGGGATACAAGCTCTCGTGCAATCGCGTAAAGTTTTCTAGCTCAGTTTCAAGAGAGGCTATTAGTATCTTCAACAATATTTCAGTTTCTTCACATTTCTCAAAAGTAATTTAAAAACCATTTTTGAGTAGGTTTCTAAGGTTTTAAATTACCATATTTAAATGATTTTTTTTCTCATAAAATACTCAAGAAATCTTTTGTGATGTACTTTTTAATCTACTTTAGTATTAAAGTGTAGCCCCAGCCTACTGCAGTCTTCCTCTATCTGATGTGCTACTTGACAAGAAGCATGAAGGAAGCAGTCTAGATGTTAGAGTTCACTAAACAATTTAGGACTTAAATAATGTTGCTCCATGCACGTGGTACGTATCAAAGCTTAAATAATTCTCTGGACTCTGGAAGACTATTGTCTAAACAAAAATGAGTTTAAAATATTTGAATTGAGTCTTGTCTTCTGATTTAGACCTTGATTTTCTGTATCAAAGTCATAAAAACCTCTATTCATGTTTAGTTCTCTATAAAATAACACATTTTAAAATAAGGTTAGACCTCATTTTTTCTATTTTCAATTATTCTACATAGCATTGTAACAGGTTTTGACTGAAAATTAAAAACTTGCTATTTGGGTCTACTGAAATAATATAAAGTGTGTTTGAACACCAGATTCATCCAGCTCACTAAAAGCTTATTTTTACTTCAAGGATGGAAACAGCTGTAATTCATCCATCCTGTTAACCTAAAGTTCCTTTCATATGAGAGACATCTCTATTACCATCCTAAGTATTTTATAACAAATTACAGAGCTAAAATATTTGTTAATAAGACATTTATGTTGTTGCTCTTCAGAATTTCTATTTTGTGGCTGCATATTTATTTACTGTACATTATTGATCTTTCAGCTCTCTGTTTTGTTATCTTTTTTCCACTAATAACCATTCCAGACAAAGGAAGTTCTGCACCAACAAACTTTGAAATTCTGCAGAGAGAACACAATAATCAGATAACGTATGTTTGCCTTATTGAGAAATTCTACCCAGAAATTATTCGTGTGACATGGACAGACGGAGAAAATAAGGAGGTAACAGACAACGTAGTAAAAGGACATACTTGGAAGTACCCCAAAGAAGAGGATAAATACTCAATTGGCAGCTGGTTAACTGTACCAGTGAAGAACAAAGACAAGATCTATAACTGCAAGTATGAGCACGAAAGCCTAGAGCGTTCGCTGTCAACACAAGGTATATACCACATATTACAAATTTCCTTCTGCATCTTATTATAGTCATCACTTTCTCTTTGCAATAAAATTATAGAAATAATGCTTTCTATTACTGTTCCTGAAAGCATCTGTGCTCCTCGGCGTAACAATACACATCCAAACTACCAAAGTTTTCCCAGGAAAAGCAGCCCAGCCTGTGCTACACTCCCCAAGAGAACATCCCTTTGTAATAGGAAAAGAGCAGTGCTGATCCTGACCAGGTGTAAACTCCAAAAGGTCTGCACTGAGCTGTGCCAGTTACTTTCCAGTGTACAGAAGTTTCTGAAAACAGTATTGCCTCTGTTAACCACGGCTTACAGTGAAAGTCCCTCTGACACTCCCTGACATCAGTCACAGCTACAAAAAACTAAGGAGTTAAAAGTGGCGTCGCTGGAAGTGTAGAGCAAATTTAAATATATTACTTGCTCACAGTCCAACAAGATATCTCATTTGATTGTGGAACGATCAATTATGCAAAGCAAAATCTGAAAGACAATGATACGTAAAAGGAAAAAAACAAAACTATAATCAATGGAAATTGTTTAAATCATGGTAATATCTTTAAGAAAAGCTGCCTATATTAGTTTCGATGAACCTTTTCTCAGTACCTACCTCTGTTCAACTTCCTATAAATTAATGTAACTCAAATGAGTGAGAAAGTATGGCCATATAACAATGCATACTAATACCTTAATCAAGAACAGACAGATTTGCTGCTTCAAGCACAAGAAGTGTTTGTTCTAGAGAGCACCACCTCCAAAACAGCAGATTCCCAATAGGGGAACCTTAGATCACACTCTCCCCAAGATTATTCTTTAATGGTGAGCGACTATTAAGTAACAGACTAATTAAGGTCCCTTCTCATGTAAATTATTTTGAATTTCTAATAACAGTAGGTTGTGAAGGCAAACAGACTCCAGCTGCTTCACTGACAGGATCAGGTGGTCAAACTGACTGCAGCTCCAAATAAAAGAGACTGCCAAGGAACAGCCTAATGGACGCATTTCTGAAAGGGTGAAGGCAAACTTCCCACTTAGGGCAACAAATATCCTGTCACTTCTCTGTGAGCATTTTCCCCCCTTCAAGAATCTGTCTGCAAACAAATCCTACTTGTGAATATCTGCTGTGCAGCCAGATCTTAAACATTTTTGGTTTTGTTGTTGAATACCACCTTTCAATTTCACTGTTGCTCTACTGCCTCTTCTTGGGTTTTTTTCTATTTCTCAATTCATGTTTGTTAAAACTAATTAAAAGCCTAACTGGGGCGTTTAAACTCTCTTTCCATTAGATCCTGCAAAGACTGATTCTCAGGACAAAGACTGCAGCACATATCCTCCTGGCTTTAATAGAGGTAATTAAAATGTATTAAAATGTCAGAAAGCGATGCATGTCGTGCAAGAATTAGATATCGCTACATACGCTCAGAACATCACAAAAATGATCTTTCTAAATAGCGTACAGGAAATCTTTCAAGTCTGGGATGTGTAATTTAAAAATGCTTCAGTGCTACTCTGAATTAACTTCCATTGTGGATTATAACAAGGGGCTCTCCTACTTTTATTAAGTAGCTTTATTAGAAGCTTTCTTAGGATGCTACAGATGCTGTTTGGGCTACTAGATTATTAGCCTGTATTAAGTGCCACTTTTAAAAATATTTGTAGTAGTTAAATGCTCAAGCTTCAGATGATGCTCCATCAGACTTGCAATTGCCCAGCACTTTGGCCACAATAATTTTCTTTTAGCTTGAATGGGGATTTAGGAAGAATCGTAAGCACCTAAGTTCAAAAAAATCCAACAGAAAAGGATTTGAGCAAACAGGGTGTTACTGGTAACTATGTTCTTGTTTTTGCAGGGAGTAACAACCTAGCAGCACTGAAGGGCAGTCTAGTGCTAAGAACCTGCTCGCTCTAAAATTTATTAGCAGTGCAAATGCACTCAGAGGACAGGCAGACATTTGTGTTTATACACTGTCCACTGGAATCAGTGTAATCGCAGCAGTAAACAGACTACACAGTGCCAGTTCGACCCATTTTTTAGGATGTTGTACAATATTGACATTATACAAGACTTTTCTGTCTTATGTTTGTTACAGATCACTTAGTGCACAGGGCAGCGTACTTAGTGTACATCGTCCTTCTTCTGAAGAGCTCCATGTACTATCTCATCGTACTCTTCTTCATCTACAGAATGTGGGCTCCAACCAAGCACCAAGGAAAGAAAATATAAAAGCTGTTTTAGGAAAGGCTTACAAAATCACCTTCAGTTTGCTCTGCTATATACTTCTCCATACAGACTCCCTTGCTCTTAGTGTTAGATGTAACAACAACGAAATAATCCAGAAATAATTTTCCGGCATTACTGCATAGGGCTTGTTTTGCTTTACTGCTACTGTTTTTATATCAGCCTGGTTTTCCTAACTTTTCTGAGTATTAAACTGAGGTAGGCAACAGGAGTAAGGTTACATACATGGGATTTTAATCCAAAGTCCATATGGCAAAATGAGGAAAGTACTCACATTAAAAGCAGCTATGCATGCAGAAGTTTAGAGGTGTAACAGGGCTTTTGACATATAAAGCACAGATGTGTTTTGTCATTGCACTTAAGGCTTAATTAGGAGCATTCCTGTGCTGTAAATTCATAGGTATTTGTTTATTTTTACTTTCAATCACTTATTGCAAATCCCATGTATCCATCAAATCAGGACTTAAATATTCTGAAGTGATGTGTGTTTTAAGAGTCAATTAAACACAATTTAATAAAGTGCACATATCTTTGAAAGAAGAAGTTAGATAGGCATAAAAGCAATTCTAAGGCACGCACATAGAGAAATGGAGAAAATCCATCCGGCCTTGTGCCAGCACGGTGCCACAGACTGAAATCCTGCAGATTGTATTTTTAAAGAAAGAAAATAATTGTAATGATCACAAACAACAACTTGTTTAGAGATACCTTTTTAAGTTGAGGAAAATCTTGAATCTGAAGCTTTGATAGAGAAAGTGTTTTCACAGAAAAATTCTCAGATGTTGGACTTTGAACTCTTCATCTCCAAGTTCCACAAGTCAGTTCCTGTCAAATTTCCATGGAAAAACAAAAGTAGAAATATTTGGGTAAAGCCTTTGTTCAGTTTGGGGCAAAACACTTTCATAAGTTTGGAGATAAATGCCAGCAGCATTTTATACTCTGTATCTGCAGCGATGTATTGGGTAATAAAAGCTTTCTTCCGAGTGTATTTGCAAGGCCTGTGTTTGTTCTCCAGCACTTCCACAGCATTTACCAAGAAAACCCGATTCATTTCTCTGTTCATATAAATTCCTCTGGAAATCAAAGATCCTTCAAACCACCATTTTTCTGCTTTTTAATGTATTAAACAGGAACACTTTCACACCAAACAAGAAAAGCTAACCTTTTACATCTTTTCTGTTGAAGAGCTAAGCCGAGCTGTTGGAAACGCAGTGCTGCTACAATAGGACTGCTTTCCAGGGCTCACACCATCACAAGGCAAGGTTCAACAAAAGCAAGGCTCAGTTCTAACAACCACAGCTATTTTACTCACAGTCTATCTTACAAGCTATTTTACAATCTGCATATTGAAGCCAATACAACTAATTACTGCCTTCAATGTCACGTTACTCTTCAATGCGAAGAAAGATCTGATGCCTAGTCTTGAGTCAAATTCTCTTTGAGAAACAGCTGATATCCCATGCTGCCATTTGCTAGGGCTCGGTTCCAATCCAAGTGAAATAAAATAGCTACAAAGATAATTTTGGAATGTAGCTATTGTAGATTTCAGGAGCATCATTGATATGATCCTGGTCTCCCCTACCTTTATCCCTGCTGGAGAAATGCTTAACTGCATTAATGAACCAAGATCTCTTCCACTAAAATGATCCCCAAAATCACTTGTCAGGTCTCATACACGCGCAGCACAGGAAACCACAGAGAAAACACAGCTTTTGAAGCTTTTGGCACACGCACACAGAAAAGCTTACATACAATCCTAAACCATGCTGAGCATAGCTATCACCTCACAGATTCTGGGGTTTCTCAAGTACATAGTTGCAGGTTTTACACTTGCAGCAGCTCACATGCCCCTGAAGTTTATTTATACAGACATATCCTGTTCATACTAAGTTTTTAATTTGTATTTATTTAGCCCTAATAAGAGGTCAAGGGGATTTTTAAAGCTTCCGAGTGCCGGGGTATTCGTTTACAGGAAGGTTTAGTTATTTACGGAAAACCCCTGTAACCTGAGCCAGTCACAGCTGGTTCAGAGGAGGTGGGCTGTGATGAGAATGGGCGATAAGCTGAGGACAGTTAGACCACAGCCGTCCTGCCTTTTACCACAGTATACTTTTAAACCATTTCCTTCTAAGGGAAATACAGAGTGATAAAAACCACACGCCTGAGTTACGTGTAAATAACTCAGTGGAAGTCACGGTTTGCTGCACATGCTGGTCTAACTGCAGGTTGGTGATACGTACGTGTAGGGGCTACGGCTACCGCAAAAACACGGCTGCTGCAGGACGCCTGCAGGACTTGCAGCCATGTTTATCATGAATACACGCCAGAGCCAGATGCTTCCTACTAAGGGCAAACTTCTGCTGTCAGGACTTTGTTAACACTTAAAGACATGTCTGCTTAAGCACATATCTGCTTAAGTACATATCTTACCACAACTGATTTTCAGTGATTTCAGGCTTCTAAAATCATGAGCTTTACAGCTTCTCTACTCCTGTCACAGAATTACAGAATCAATGTAAATATTTCAAAAATGGTTACAGGCAATCTGATGCTTCTAATAAAAAAAAAAAAAAAAAAAAGACAGAACAGGATCAACTTTTGACATGAAAGTCCAAAGGAGTAATCAGCACAAATTAATTCATTTGTGGAAAGAGATTTGTAATGTATTCTTTTTCTTCCTAAAATAATTTTGTGTCCTATACAGTACAACTTATATGATTGAGAATATTCACTTCTGAATTTTCAAAATAACCTGCAAGAGGTGATTCCTGAGGATTCCTCTCACATGTAGTTGTAAATGGGAAGGTTCTGAATAGGGATTAGAGAGGTCTATCAACAATCAACAATTCTTCAATCCACCAACAACCAAAACTAGATCACAGCCTCTGTTATGCTTCACGAAAATACATTTTCTCTTTAAGTCAACAGTGTGGTTTTCAGTCTACAGTATTCCCAGGGATCATGCCATTGCATAAGATTTCAAGAATTTCTTCACAAGAAAGATGGTACCTGGATCCCCAGCAGCCTGCCCGGTAAGCAGGTTATTTCACTCATGACCTGTATTCCTGTAACCCAAATTTTCCTTCTCCTACCTATCTCCTATGGCAAAACCAGACCTTAATTTGCAGTGCACTGGCACAGCACAGCATTACATACTTCATTGTCCTGATGCTTCATCACCTCTAGACGGAGCTGTAAGATGCTTCTTAAAACACTGCAAGGTTTCTTACTGTTTTATCGAGTTATAACTTCTCTTGAGAAACCTTTTAACTTCTGTCTTGAATCTACTCTAGTTCCTAGCAGGCACAGAGCATACCTGCTCACCTTCATATAAGCCTGCAAAGTAGATGCTAGCAAACTCCTTAATGCAAGGAAAGATACAATAGATGTGCACGTGGGCTTATAAAGGCCATGAAAGATTAGGAAAACTCCTAACCCAGGACTGGCTATCCCCTGTTCGCTGCCCTCTACTTCTTGGTCAAAGAATCCTCTTCCTCCAGAAAGCTTTGTGAAAGGCTGATGGTTGAGCCCTGACACACTCCTTTAGACAAGCTCAAGTACACAGTAACAGTCAGACAGCATTTCCACTCTGAAGATGCTTTCTGAAACAAAAGTCTGGCAGAACAAAAATCTCTTCTTCAGCAACAGGTCTTCCAGTCTAGTTCACCATCATGACATACCAGGCCAGAAAGCAAGGGGTTGCCAGATTTCAGGAGCCAGGCAGACAGCTTCTCTGACACTGTAGCACGAGAGGCAGCACAGACTCCTGGCAGATTAGCTCTCCACAGGACACAGGGGTGACACTTCTGTTTTTCATGCCACCCAACACCACCAAGAGTGGGAAGAAACCTTGGTGAACCATCAAGGTGAACATCATTAAGACATGTGACAGTGCCATCAAAAAAAAAACCCCAACACTTAGAAACTGTTAAGACAGCAATTGAACAGTGACAAATCAGAGAAAATACGAAAGACTTCCTTTGCCAACAGGTAAGGGACTGAAGTAGACAGTCACAGGAAAGAGAAGTTGATTGCTGTCCAAACTCCTTTGTACTAATAACAGCACTTCTTGAAAAAGTGAGAGCTCGTTGTCTGGGATTAAGTATTCCCCCAATACACACACTAGACACTGGAAGAGCATTCATAGTGCTCCCTTACATGAAAGGAAGACGCCTGCCCTTCAGTATATGGCTCTTGAGAGCTCCAAGGAAGAGGACAGAGCAGCTCTGTCAACCTTCATCTTGTTCTCCCAGGAGTTTACTCCAGATGCCACGTCCTCATGGCACCATCCCCCAGACAACCACCAGATGGCTCAATAGCTCCCCTTGTTCAGAGAGCTTTAATTCTTCCTTCATCACTCACTGAAGAGAATTCAAGCAAGCACGGCTCTTTAAAAGACAATGTCTACAACTGAGCTGGAAACAAACTCGCTCGCAGCTGTACCTCTTGCCATCCAACTTGCATTCAAGAAAATGTAAGCATTTAATTTGATCTTCCTCGTGGTTTAAATAGCAATTAAACCAAGAAAAAGGTAGCCATTCCCTGGCACGGGGAAGTGCTAGTTATTCTACTTCTCTCAAATGACATCTCCTGCCTTTCCCTTATCTGCACCACATCCTGAAACACATCCGCAACACAGCATTAGTTCATTTTTAAGCAACTGTAGCTATTACATGTCTCAAATTATTCATAGCTGGTTTTCAGCGACTTTTCACAAACTATACTGAGAGTAAATTCTGCACGTGGGCCAGCGTAATGGAGACTTTTTTCTATACATAACTTAAACAAGTGTGCTTGACAAATGAGGCTGCCTTTCTTGCAACCAGCGTGTCCGTTTCATAGCTAGGGAGGCAGTTCTGTTTCTCACAAGTTAGTGTTTCACGAAACTTCCCTGTTCAATCACTAGCACTTCTAAAAAGTCTTTCAGCTTTGCAAACACATTATATTGAAGATTTGGTTACTTTCTAAAGTCATCAGTCAGATCGAACACAGAGTTTTCTAAAAATGATTTGCAAGACTCAGTAAGTGATCATCAGGATAAGCTTGGATAGACAGAGTCTGCAGAAACCATCCTGAAATACGCTACAATCTGGGTATTCTCCTCACAGGAAAACATGAGTCCTAACAACAGGACTCCAGGAAATTTGAGCTACGGCTTTGAAAAAGCAGCTCATTAGAAACACAAACAGGCTACAGAAAAGGAGATTTCTCTAGTCAATTGTTGAGTAGGTCAGGTCACTAGGAGGTACAGACAGAAGAGTCAGACCTTTCAAATTTATTCTCCATTCTGCCAGGCACCTTCACTCACAACCTTTACTCTTTAAAACTAACTCCTCACCACAGCTAGTACAACTACAGCTACTGCTGTACAGAATTTCGCTGTTCTCATGTATTATCTCCCTATTACTACAAAGGCGTATTCGTGATGCAGCTACAAGTACTTCAGGAAGAAGGAATGCCCAATAGATTTCCTTACCACACTCTGGGTCTACTTCCTTTACAGCATCAGCACTGGCAGATTCACAGCAGTCCTCTGAAACACAGCCAGCTGGCTTATTGTCACCTGCTGTGGCCTTCGTCTCACTCTCAGGGATGTCTTCACATTCTACAGTATGTTGTGGAGCCCCTCTAGGGAGGGGAAAGAGACATCACTTTTAGGACAAGGAATTATTTCTGTTGCATTACATCTGTCTCCTCCCCCCCTTCACTGTAAGAAAACTGTAAGAGAAGCGACAAGACAAATTAATCAAAGCTACTTACACACAAAGCTCTTGTCCAGTGACAACAGGAATCATTACAGGCACTGAAGGAAAAGTTCCCACATTCTGCCAACTAGAAAGTCTTCACCGTGATTAAGCAGCTGAAACGAGACTGATAGTCCCCAGGAGAGCAAGGCTTCAGATGACTGGCAGTAGGGGAGGAAAACCCCCCAAATTTTGCCATTGCTTAGAGCCAGTCCTCTCCTTCACCTCCACAGGTGAATTACGTGGATGTCTGCAGGAAGAGAGCAACAGAGGTACTTGGAAGGCAAAACTCTGAAAACTGAAGCCTCCCCGGCAGACAGAAGTAAAGGTCCATACCAAAGACAGGAAGGTGGGATGCCACTACATCACAAACCCCTCCCCTCCTTCTGGGCAGTTTTCGAAAGGACTTGCCCACCTCCTACCCTCCCAGGTGAGGCAGCAGCCGCAGTACCCACCCTGGCCACTGCGCCGGGCTCCGGGCCCCAGGCCCCACCGCAGGCCCCTGCCCCCAAGCGTGCCCCTCTCCCTCTGGTGGTTGTATTGTTGGTGCTTCTGCAGCTCAACCTGACTGGCCTCACCTGTGTAGCTTTTGAGGGGAGTGTGGAGGGGTGGTAAATCAACAGCTTGCAGTTGATGGACTCCTGTTTTTTAGTGGTGAGCGTGGGGAGAAGGGCTCCGTTTGGTCAACAACATGAGGCTGGGGAGATTCGAGGTTTCGGTGGAGCCTGGTAGAAAAAGTCTTGAGCACACTGAGCACCCCAGAGGCTGCGTTTGGACATGTCACGTCCCACAAAAGTCACATCAGGAAAATCTACTTTCTCTTTACTGCTTTGGTGCTGCTGCCTGTCCCCTAACAAACACCCAATCTTTCCACCCAGGCCCAACAACCCCCCACGAACCAAACAAAACCCCCAGAAGCCTGAGGGAAGAACGAGTGCTGCATGTTAAAATTCATGCCCACAATAAAAATACCCGTATTGTGCTGCATTACAATTAACCTTATGCCCACTTCCTACCAGCTTTGCTCCTTTTTATGGGCAGCAATTGAGAATAACCCTGCATGTCAGAGCCACTGACAACCTTCCCTGTTATCCTTGCAAGCATTTCTACAATTATCTGATTCGTATAATTAAATTAAGCTCAGCTTATGTTTTTTTTCCTCAACCAAACCTATTGGTTCGACCAAAAAGAACAACTTTCCCTATAAGCTTTCTATAATTACAGCTAATGCTTGTTTTTCATTTGGCTGACAAGCAATTTCTGGTCTCCAGCAACGCTGTAAGTTCATATAGTCACTATTCACTTGCCTCCTGTCACAGATACACAGGTTCTGTTTAAATGAACTGTGATTAGATTGGGGGGGGGGGGGGGGGGG
>VWZK01015582.1:23218-75268 GCA_013396935.1 Baryphthengus martii | reverse complement strand
GTGGGGGGGGGGGAAAAAAAAAAAAAGAGCTTTCTCTAGTGTTATCCAAATGTCAGTCATTATTACTACTTTTTTTTTCATGTATACTTACTTATACTTGTATCAAGACAAAATGACCTCTTTTCTCCTCTTTTGTTTTTGTTTTTTTTTCTTGTTACTGCTTCTCATGGTACCTCTGAGGTCATCTCAACAATCTCAGGAATACTTTGAGATACTTCTCTAGACAATTTTTTTGGTTGTGTCACCACAGACTGTTATTACCTAATTTGAATAGCAATGTGTGTTGTTGTACATTACATATTAGTATTTCTGTTACCACAAGACAAAGATCTTTAAAAGGCATTTGTCTTGCTTGTTTCTGCTTTCAGTTTTCAGCTCTGGTAGTGAGACTGCATTTTGTGACAATGGATTAGAACATACAGATTGACTCCCATCTAATTTCTAAGTCTCCCAGAGACACCCTTTTCAACACATCCATTTGTAGCAGAGCGCAGAGCCAGCCTGCTGCCGGTTCAGCCTCAAGCACGCACAGAATCTTTAACTAATTTGCAGGCAGGAAATGTCAAAGTATAAATGGGACTTAGTGCAAAAAAGAATCCCATCCAAGGAGCATAAATCACTGTACTGTGCACACCAAGGTGATGTAAGAAGCTGTAATTTAAAATAAGCCTCATGCAACATGTGATTGATGTGCCAAAATCAGCCCGTGATGTGCTTTATGGGATTTTTTTTTTTGAACTCCAGGTGGTACTTTAAAATTAGCCCCTTGTGGTAGACAGGAAGATTCCTGCTCCATGGTCTCTCTCATAGGAGAAGCATTTTGTGGGATCTTCCGTGACACGCGGTGCCTCCTGCACACACCTAAATGTGATGCGGTGCCGAGCAGCCAGTTCATCTTACTTTAATAGAAACGTGGGGAGATGAGCCCTTCTCTGGGGCCTGGCTTCCAGCAAGCTGGTCAGTGAAGGCTCTGCTCCTGATCTCTTTGGCCTGAATTTCCCGTGTGTGGCAATTGCTGAGAGTGTTGTGGTGGAGTGGCTTGAGAAATTCTATCCCCCAATATAGAAAATGGTCTCATGGTGGGCAGCAAAAAGGAACTTAAAAAAACTCCAAACATTTAGGTATTAAAAAAATCTAATTGATATTTTAGCTACAGTTGATAACGCCTTGTCAAATATTGGCAGCAAATCACGGCTTCCTTTTGTATTGGCGGGGGAAATGCAAGGAGCTAAGTGCTGAGAAACAGCAGCCTTAGAGCCCCTGTCTGCAGGGAGCCGCCGAGCAGCCACTCGAGCACATTCGCTGCATAGACACCGTCGGGAGGAAAATAGTTTCTTTGGGATCTTTGAACTGGTTTTGCTTGACTCAAAGCTAACTGCAGCTATTTCTCACTGACTGTAGTGCCAACATGAGTGTGCTGGTGAGGCAATGTGTTTGCACCTAAAGTTCCAAAGATTAACCCATCTCTTTAAGAAGTCCTGTAACTGCCTGAGCAAAACTACTGAGTGGCTTGGATTGCTGCTTTGCTCTCTCTCAAGTAAGACTTTATTATTTTGTAGCTGCTGATCAAGCAGCAGCTGCAGAATAAAGGCCATTATCTGGATATGCTCTAATTTCAAAGAATTCAGAATTTACTCTTCTGGAAGGATTTTGTTCTGTTGTGTTGGTATCTCAATTAAAAGAAAACAGAAAACTTCTGAGTTTGGTCAGTAAAGTGTCCATTTAATAAACTCCTTATCCATGGTTCCCACCCCTTCCTCCCACTCTAAGATTCCATTTCACACTTAAGCAGCAGATGACATATAATTTGATGGTGTACAACAAAAGTTTTTAAATCTGCACTCTTAAATACTAAGAGCATCAGGAGCTAGTATTTGACAAAATTACCTGGAACTCAGACNTCCGTGACACGCGGTGCCTCCTGCACACACCTAAATGTGATGCGGTGCCGAGCAGCCAGTTCATCTTACTTTAATAGAAACGTGGGGAGATGAGCCCTTCTCTGGGGCCTGGCTTCCAGCAAGCTGGTCAGTGAAGGCTCTGCTCCTGATCTCTTTGGCCTGAATTTCCCGTGTGTGGCAATTGCTGAGAGTGTTGTGGTGGAGTGGCTTGAGAAATTCTATCCCCCAATATAGAAAATGGTCTCATGGTGGGCAGCAAAAAGGAACTTAAAAAAACTCCAAACATTTAGGTATTAAAAAAATCTAATTGATATTTTAGCTACAGTTGATAACGCCTTGTCAAATATTGGCAGCAAATCACGGCTTCCTTTTGTATTGGCGGGGGAAATGCAAGGAGCTAAGTGCTGAGAAACAGCAGCCTTAGAGCCCCTGTCTGCAGGGAGCCGCCGAGCAGCCACTCGAGCACATTCGCTGCATAGACACCGTCGGGAGGAAAATAGTTTCTTTGGGATCTTTGAACTGGTTTTGCTTGACTCAAAGCTAACTGCAGCTATTTCTCACTGACTCTAGTGCCAACATGAGTGTGCTGGTGAGGCAATGTGTTTGCACCTAAAGTTCCAAAGATTAACCCATCTCTTTAAGAAGTCCTGTAACTGCCTGAGCAAAACTACTGAGTGGCTTGGATTGCTGCTTTGCTCTCTCTCAAGTAAGACTTTATTATTTTGTAGCTGCTGATCAAGCAGCAGCTGCAGAATAAAGGCCATTATCTGGATATGCTCTAATTTCAAAGAATTCAGAATTTACTCTTCTGGAAGGATTTTGTTCTGTTGTGTTGGTATCTCAATTAAAAGAAAACAGAAAACTTCTGAGTTTGGTCAGTAAAGTGTCCATTTAATAAACTCCTTATCCATGGTTCCCACCCCTTCCTCCCACTCTAAGATTCCATTTCACACTTAAGCAGCAGATGACATATAATTTGATGGTGTACAACAAAAGTTTTTAAATCTGCACTCTTAAATACTAAGAGCATCAGGAGCTAGTATTTGACAAAATTACCTGGAACTCAGACGTGCCCATGAAAAAAAAAAAAAAAAAAAGCACATTTTTATATACAGTTCCTATTTTTTCTTATAAATTTAAATATTTTACAAAAATGTATTTTCAAAATGTATAAAGTTTAGTGAATACCCCAAATGTATCTTAAAATAAAATGTTATCTGATTTCAAAGGTTATTTCAACAATGAAGTCTAAATTGCACCAGATAAAAGGCACTTGTGCTGTGTGATGTCTTGAGCAAATATATGTTAGTTTATAATACAGTAATACAGTGTCTTCTTGAATTCATGCAGTTGTCTCTGAGCATCAAGCATCATTAAAGCAGCCAAAAGAGATCATGAGTAAACTTGATTCCACAGTTGTAAAAACATTTTCTATCGCTAAGTCGAACGTACAGCTTTGTGCTCCAGCTCAGACTCTAGAATCGAACGCTACAGAAAAATTGCTGTCGTTCACATGGGAATTCAAACTACATTTCATTCTCTCATAAGTTACAAAAAGAAGTATGCCATTTAATTATGAAACTAAACCACCAAATGAACAGCTCAGTGTTCAAATAGTTTGTGCCAATGAAAGTCTGTATTTAAAACAAGCTAGGGGCTAATTATTCAAGGAGCAGTGCATCTTATTTTCAATTTCTACTTCACTGTTGAGATAAAAGCGCCGTCCTGTTTGCCTTCATCTTCTCCAGCCTTTTCATTAAGTGGCTATTGGTCATCTCCATCTCTTCTATCTTATCCAGTGCTGTTCTCAACTATAAAATGAAAAAAGTTGTGATCACTTTAAGTTTACTTTGACTTCCTTCTGTTCTTATGCTTTGCCAGAGGAAACTAAATCTGGAATATAAGTATTACATGCTTTATGAGAGTGTCACATAAGTTAAGACACAACACTCAGTATTGCAGATGAACTGGAATTCACCTGTTAAAAAAAAAATAATTGGGAAGTAACTGAGACATGAAATGTGTACTCATTCCAAAATAACTAGGTGCCTGCAACTTCCTATTACATGCTATTTAAAGGCAGAGTCCTCTCCACCACTGTTAGCTGCTGATGGATATATATTCCCAAGGGTAGCAGACACTGTGTTAGTGATGCAGCAGCTCTCCAGCAAGCATAAGCAAAGCTCAGTTCAATACAACTTCTTCTTGGCTCCCTGCAAGGTGCATGCTGGAAACTTCCCAGGCTGGCACTTCCCAGTCTGGTTACTTGACAGTAATTTTTGTGGAAGGATTAGTCTAAAACAGTGCAAGTTATCACATTCAGAAGAACACAGAATGTCATATCCTCCCTTTCAACAAAGTACTGCATTGAATTGTAATCAGGATGACTTAAGTACTACAGCCCTCTTCTGAATGCAACACAGAGACTCGGAGGTGCCTCAACAATAAAACAAACAAACAAAAAAAAATCACTTAAAAGCTATCACAAAGGATTATAAACAAACAGCTTGGAGGCAAAAGACAGAACGGTTCAAGACTGAAAGAAGCAGAGAGCCGAAAAGGAAATCATATCAATTACCTCTCGCTGAAGCTTCCTCTTTTCAGCTTTGAGTTCATCTTCTACTTTTTCTGCATTTTCTGCTGCATTTTTATACCTCGCAACCTGCCCCTCAAGTCGTCCAATCTGCAAACCCAAACAAGGCCAAAGGAACAATTACTCAGGTGTTCTGTCCTGCGCTCACCTGCCACCAGCTGTTCTGCCCTTTGTGAAAAGCCACCACAGCACAGGGCATCCTGTGAACTATCCATAGTGTCTCCCCCTGGAAAGTGGAGGTTTAACTGTGTTAGCAGCAGTCATAATCACAATGAGAGTGTTTAAAAGAATTAATAAAGCAGTAAAACAAACTGTGGGCAGAAACTTGGGATACCCTTCACTGCCTGTCTGTCCCTGGTGAAGGTCATGGAAAACAGTTGAGAATGCAACTTAGCATATGACACAGCTGAGAAGATACATAAGGCTGAAGAACTAAGCAGAGAAAGAAGAGCTGGAAAAAGAAAAAAAAACCTAAAAAAAAATAAAAATCAAGGACTGGAGAACATATGAAATTAAAAACAAAAGCTGGGAAGTTGACAAACAGAGACCATCTGAAAAGGGGCACAGTAGAAAAGAGACGAACTGTTACCAGGACATGATGCAACAGATCTTGAGCTCAAGCACAGAATTCAGCAGTAAAGAGGGGGCTGGAGACATATCCTGGTAGCAATCTGCAGGCATTAAAGCCCACTCACTGGTTTGTTATATTTATAGCTCCCTGCTAACCCCAAATCCATAGGACAAGCCAGTAGTCTGCTACTGTACAAGAGAACAACTGTCCATCTCTGATTCAAATTATAATCCTTTATGTGATTTTTTTTTTTTTAGATGATTTACAGAGATGCTGAACTGCAATAAGATGTTACGACTCAGTCACAACGTGTGAGTCTATCAGTGTGATATATATAAGCATAGCTATAAAAACAAACTCTTGAAATTCAGTGAGTAAATTATGTACCTTCCACAGTCTATGCAACTTTCTTACAAGTAATTAAGCTACATAAACTGATTTTCTTGAACTAGTAGCTTCAGTTCCTTTTTTATATTCTGCCTTACATTCAAATCCTAGCAGTTTAACTCCAGACCACTTTCTCTTACGGCTAGACTAAGAGCAGGTAGTGCATTGCAGGAAATATGAAAAAAACACCAACGTAGTGCCAGTCTATGCAAAATAAAGAACAAACAGTAAATAAAATGAAATCTACTTTCTTCAACAAAAACTATTAAAACATTGTAGAAGTGTGCAGAGTGAGTGCAATAACAACAATAAATACAAAGAAAAACACACTTACATTTTGTTCCAAGGTAGTTATGTCTTGTTCAGCTTTTGAAAGCTTAAATTTGTATTCACTAATTTGCCTGTTGGCATCTCCTAGACGAAAATTGACATGAACACATTACTCAAAGTGACTATTTAAACTGGCAGTTTCCTTTTTAATTAAAATTCATTAAAAAGACCGTTTTATTAAGAAGTCCCTACACAAGATTACAAAGAGGTAAATGGTCTTTTGGAAATCCTTTTTGAGAGTATGAACAAGAAAGAACTTTCCTGCTATTCAGAGAACACAATTACTGTCTCTGTAAGGGTGTGAATTAAATCTCAGATGTTTTAAAACACAGACTTAGACCAGCAAACTCACCTCTCAAAAAAGAGAGCACAATAACCAATATACACCACAAAATGGGTCAAATCACAACAGACGTAATACCAGCAGCATTTAGTGTAGGCATCTGTAATAACACTTGAATGATAAAGAGCCCAAGGCTTGAACCTGCCTGACAAACTCCAAAGATCTTTGCAAATTTTCGTGGTGCTACATTTTAGCCCTGACATTGCCAGTGCTCTGTTTGTGTTCATTGCCACAAATGTATTTAAACGATTGTCATTTAATACAGTAGTTTTCAGCTGAAAAAACAGCTTGCTTGAAATGGAAAGTAGCTTAGTGACTATGAAGCAGCACTGAATATTGTGCTAAACTTTAATATTTTGTCATGTTTTTCCTCAGAGAATAATAACCTTTTAGATTAAGTTTCTGTATCAAAGATCTAGTAAAATAAAAATATCAGGTAGAATATATTAACAAAAATATCTCAGCTGAAATTTTATCATCTAAAAATTGAAATTGGCAAAGTAGTGGCACCCAGTCTAAGCCAGATAGTCAACTGAAAAATAACTTCCCGGAATGTTGTTGTTCAACACTGAAAGAGGCAAATTAAGTATTCTGCAGTGAGAAATTTCCTGCAAAATTTCCTACCAACAAAAAACTAACTGCTCAGCAATATATTCACTCACAGTACTACTAATGCACAACAATATAGGAAAAGGCATTGGAAGAGTCTGTTTTCTCTACCCAGTAAGAACACCTCTGAGCAGTAGCCATATACCTACTCTGCATTTCAATCAGCTGCAGGTCAGAACCATTCTCTAAGCCTATGATATCTGGGTTCATGCCATCACTTTTAGAATATTTCTGTCGTTCTTCTTCCAACTGCATCTTCAGTCTTCTAACCTGAAAAAAAAAAGTGTTCTTTTGTGAAAAAGACTCCCAGAAGCTCAGTGGTTGTGTATCTAAAGGTTTGATGGGCAAAAGGCAAAGCCATCCTGAGCTTCCGCTGGCTGGGATGGTTCTGTAAGTGGGAGTAGCAGAGCTGTGCAGGGCAGGCAGGGAAGCCAGGCCCTGAGGCCTGTGGCTGCAGCTCCCCATCCCCATCGCTGGGTGAGCACCTTCTGCATGTCCACACGCAACCAAATCCACCAGTTTGGCCAGAGCTGCAGGGATCGGCGCAGCACAGGGGCACCCGGGGACTCTAACAGAGCCGCCTTTCCAGAGGAAGCGGTAGCATTAAACTCTGTTTCTGCATTTCTTCTCCAGCATACCTTTTGCACAATAAACACTAAATAAGATAATGAACAACATCATGGTGAGTTTATAGAAAGAACGATCCACAGGTTTTTTTGGGGGTTCTCTTTTTTGCCTCTGCCTGGAAACAACAGCCCTAAGCAAGTCTGTAGTGCATACTGAACAGTTCCATTTTATTCTACAGAATTTGCCCCAGGACTTTTGAATAGTCAGGGAACAGATTCCTCAGCTGCGTCCTCAATGTCTGGAGTTTATGAAAGAAGTGGAAACTACTTTTCTGACTCTCTTATCAAAATATTGTCCTATAGATTAGTGGTAAGGGCGTCATACTTGCAAAACTCCCATTCGTGATATAAATCAAATCCTTTAACAGTGATATTTACAATTATATGCTGATAAATACTCATAATACATCTTTATATACTTATATTTAATACCCTTGATTGCCTACTAGAATTTATTTGCATTTCAAACCAAACACCTAAACTAAAATTAAGGTACATTCCTAGGAAAAGCAAATATTGACACCACCACTTTAAGGTTGCAATGTATTCAAATAGAAGCACAAAACCTGCAGTATTCTTAACAATTGTTCAGTGGCTATAAGATTGAGTCCTATCTTCTCAACACCAAACTGTATTAAAATACAGTTACTTTGATAACTGATTTTCTATTTGAGTAACTGAAATGATCAAAGAAATAGTACCATGCAGCAATCTGGATGAAAGTGCCACTTGATCTTATGAGAATGTCATTTTACTGACTTTTGTCTTATGCAGAAATACCAAAGAAACAACAACTGTCAGTACATGCACTAATAGTGGAGTCAGCAGCCAGTTAGATTTCAGCTCACCAGTTTGTGAAAGGAGAGTTTTTTTACAAAGATCAAAGTCACACGGATAAGGACACTCGTGAAAGGAGCTGGTAGTTCCTGGTAGCCAGCCAGGGTAAGAAGCCAAGTATTTTATTTTGCTTTAGTGCTCAAGTATTTGATTAAGTACCTTTGGTGCTTAATATCTGTTTATTGCTAATATACCCATAGTCTGCAAAAAGGTCAATTTCTGATAAGAACAGCTTATTGTACCTGGGACAATAATTCCTCCTTCTCTTCAGCCAGTTTTCGTAGCCGGACATCTGAAAACAAAGAACTCAATGGTAAAACAGAAAAATCTGTAACTAAGAACATATTTTTAATAACTTTGTTTGTTATCAAATAAGATGTTCTTCAAACTTAAAGCTAAGAGCATGAGGAGCATAAAACTTTGATATCTCACAAATGACAACAAAGTAGGCTTCAGTTAATAGCAGATAAAAATGGAAAAATATTTCATTCATATTGTTTTAGAATAACAATTTCAAAAGTAAGATCTCCAAGTGTAGTAATTCTTCAAAATAAATTTAAAACTGAGGATTTTTTAATACTAAAACACAGTTTTGTCCCAATATTTAGAACAGTCATTTTCAACAAAATTTTCTTCTGATTGTAGACTCTCTTCCCTGCCTTCTTCTCTAAGATTGCCATTTTATCAGGGAAGGCACTAAGCTTCCCCTTATGTTTAGAAAGTCTGTAGAAAATATTCTCAATCCACAAAAAAAGTACTTTGGAAAGGACCCACAGGAATGTTGCAGTATCTCTAAACAGTCAGAGTATCAGTAATGGCTACAAATCAGTCTGTCAGGCAACACAGTGTTAAGATTAGAGCAGCTCCCTCAGAAAATGTAACTTTGACAGTAACAACACAAAGATATCTCTGTCAAAACAAAAATATGGGACTATTACAGATGATACATAAATAAAATGAAAGTCTGTAGAGATTTTCTTTTCATGTTAAGTAATAGAGTTTTACAGTGGATTGACTATGCACACAGTAACTTGTCCAACCTAAGGATAACCAAGTTAAAAATAAAGGCTCCCAAAACCTCTATTTTTCCATTGTCTGTGTCACTTTTTGAATGTTTGTAAGGAGGTTTTTTCCCCCTCTAGTGAATGTGATGAAAAGCTGCACTTGCTTTACAGTAATAAAGGCAGAAGTATTTCAAGAAAGGGTAAAGAATAAATATACAGTGCATTGTTTACTCTAATGGAAGTTCTTTCATTAATTATAGATACTTCAAGGGGAAACACTAATCCAAAAGATTACAAGATATTTTCTGACTGTAATAAAACAGAAACTGGACCACAAGATCTAATACATTCAAGCACATACTATTTTTTTTCCACTCAAAAGATGTATCTGTCTTTTTACCCAGTGTAAAAATACTACTACTAATAATAAAAAAAATAAAAAAAATAAAAAATCACAATCTTGAAAGTTTTGTAAGCATGTATTCCAAAGCATTGCAAGTATCTTTGTGCAGCAGTAAATCAAAACCCACCGTTAACAGGAGGAAAACGAAGATTTCAAACAGTCTGTAAAGTACGTAAAGATATTCTTACCTAGTGGCCCTTCTCCTGCAGATTCCAAGACTTGAGCAGCTTCCTGTGATACAACTGTTATTGCACCAACCACTGAGTCATGGTTTACATCACCATTTGGTGTGCCGTCTGGAATTATAACTAATCCATGTTTCTACAAATACAGAAGAAAACAAACTACTCATACAAGAGCAGTGACAAAATACAAATGGACAGAGAAGATTTTCTAAAGCTTTTCAAGTTGATCAAAGCAGTTAGAACAAAATGCACCATTTATCCTACTCTGTGGTCAGGCATTGAGACTGCACAAAAATAGTAACCATTCCTCCTCTTTTTCATTGACCTTGATTTCATGCCCCATTCCTGGATTTCTGTTACTGTAAAGTAACTACTACCAACATACCTCTCCTCTCTTCATTGTTTCCTTCAGGTCAGCCAACTCCTCTCTGAGCTCATCTCGCTCATTCTTAATGCAGTCAAAGTAATCTTTCTGTCTTTCTAGGGCCTGGGTTCAGGCAGATAGCAAGAAAAAGAATGGCACAGAGAAAAAGCGTATGACAGACAGCAGAGAGATTTTTCTACAAGTAAATACAAAGAGCTCAGTAAAAGTAAAGTAATTAAAAGGGATATTTAATATATATAAACACACATCTCTGATAACTACCTTTTTATACGTAACACATCTAGCCTCATTGCTGCATGTTTGTCATCACATAATTTTTTCCCAGATGAGTCTTGGTAGATTCTACAATAGATTTCCACAGAATCACAGGCTAGTAGAGGTCAGAAGGGACCTCTGGAAATCATCTCGTCCAACTGCCCTGCTAAAGCAGGGTCACCTAGAGCAGGTTGCACAGAATTGTGTCCAGGCAGGTTTGAATTTCCCCAGAGAAGTAGACTCCACAACCCCTCTGAGCAGCCTGTTTCAGGGATCCATTACCCTCAAAGTAAAAGTTTTTCCTTAGGCTGGTTTTTGGTTTTTTTTCCTTCTTTTTATTTAGTGGATTCTATTTTTGGTACATTTTTGTAAAATAAATTGAATACTGAAAAAGTAAGTGATTCTTCCTAATACAGGCACTCTGTGGTCAGAAATAAAATTTGCTGGAACTCAATTGGCAGAGATCCTAAGACATTACATCCACTGAACTAATTTCTCTACCCTATAAATAGGGTACAGAAGTAGAAATCTTACCTCATAAAAGACTTAAGACATATAAGCCTGTCATCCACATACAAATACTAGCTTATTTACTACTTGATTAAGTATTGCAACCACCCTTTAACTAAAACCAAAGCAATTAGTTTCAGAAGGGGGGAAAAAAAACAGCAAACACTAGCAGCACTATTTTAGCACAAAAAAGGATTGCAGCTAAAAGCACAATATGGACACAGCTGGGTTTGTGTACCTATGCCGGAGCTGCGATACCTGGCAGTTAATCAGACACTTGCACCTGACTGGGCGGCATCCCAGTATGTCAGTCCAATTCAGCACTGCATGCATTACAAATAATCCAGCAACTGCAAAAGTGTACACACATCTTGGCAAGAAAATTATCCAGCTAACTCTTATGTCATGCATGAATGTTTAGGAATGGACTGATACCAAGAAAGAAATGAAGGTGTGTAGCTTGGTATTGTAATTGCCCCACAGAACGATTGCAGTATGCTGAATTTTAATAATTCTCTAGGATCTGTACACTAGAACAATGTTTTAATGCACTATTCTTAATTTCAACAGGAAAATTGAATAAGCGCTGCTGCACTTGATTTATCACTAAGTAAATCTAACATTTAAAATACAGGTAATGCAGCAGGTGTGAAAGCACTAGCTGTCACAGCACAGTTTAAGAATTCATAAGACATCCTTTTTTTTCCTAATAACGTAGTTAGAGTTCTAGCATATTAAGTGTGAAGAACACGAAACCATTATATCATTTTGTGTTCCACTCAAAGATACATACACTTTTGCCATTTTTGAAGACTAGTGGCAGAGACAGAAGGAGTAAGTTCCCCTACTTGAGAGAACAGAGACTGAGGCTCAGAATGACGCTGCAGACATAGCTCCTGTGTGCTTGGCAGCATCCTGGGATGCTGCTGACCTTCTCAAAACATCCTTTCTATCCTCACCCCCTCTGCACAAGTCTTGGAAATCAGAAAATTTTGACGGGAAAGAAAGTGAAACCAATAGCACTGTATTATCTCTACCTACGGAAAGATTAGAGATCATTATTCAATACTGAAAAAACTTTAGTAAAACTGCTACTGTTTGTATGCTCAGGAACTGATGCATGACGTGGATTTTGTACCAAGCCTACTTCTGCAATTCTTCTGTTGGGGCAGAAATCAGGACAGCAAAGCTCTACAGGCATGTTTTAACATACCATTATGATTCAAATCCAATAATCAGGCAGAAAGCAAGTTGTCTGGGGTCCTGTTTTTTAAATATTCCATAAACCTCCATGAAATCTATACCAAACTCTGACACGTCATTGCTAATTTCAGTTTGGCAGTGAATGTACAATCTGGAGCCACCAAACAGTAAGATAGCTGTGTACTGCAGAAATAGAATCTGGAATTTATAGTTCAGTATCTTCAAAATGATCTAAGATCAAATACAACTGCAAATTTTAATCACTTTGTAAAAACATGACAATAGAAGGTGGCAGCTGTAAAGCAAACTCAGGCTATCTCTGTTCTGCTTGCCTCCTTTTCTTCCTCTGAGGCATCACCAGTCTTGAATACTCTGGAAGACTAGGTTACAGTTCTAGTTATAAACTAATTTTTCGTGAAGCTTCTCAGACTTCTGAAGCTGGAATAGACTAAAAATTAGCAAAGTTACTTGGTATGTTGAAGAAAGTTCAGTTTCTGAGTCTGAGCAAAGTATGTAAATGTTTTAAGATAAGAGAAGTGAGAAGACAGCATTTTCACACTTTAAGAATGAGGATATTTCAACATCAAGACTATAAAAAAAATTAGAAAAAAAAAAATCCAGTGATAGTGTTTTACAAGAACAGAGAAACTGGCAGGAAAATTTTATCTAAAGGAAAAAAGTCTTTCTTGTCAGTCTGGCTGGTAGTTATTTTTTTGAACATTAGATAAATGATATTTTCTTTACTAAGTCTGGAAAGTTATTTGAAAGACAAAAATGTTAGCACAAAAAAAAAAATTGCACAAATTGAGACAGTCCAGTATACAAAGGTGAAAACTAATGTGTGGAAAGAATATGATTAAAGATTTTTTAAAAAACTGCCAGAAGAATGTTCAGAAAAAAAAAATTAAAATATTGAAATATTTTCTGATGGAAGAGAAGATTACAATATGGATTGAGGGACAGAAATAGGAAATAAACATGGATTTAAAAAACGGACAGCATAACAGGGCTTATTTTAAACTGGGCACTATCAGATAAAAGATAACTTTTTTGAAGTGACTTGAACTCCAGCAAATACAGCAGTTTTCAAAGAAGTGTGCGTATGTAATTCTGATGTAAAATTCAGTTGTAGGGAAATGACCCTAGAGTTACTAAAACACAGACAACTGCTTTCTAAACACCTTCCAGGAACTCCTTCTCAGCACCAGACAATCTGCTTGTGGCCCAGAACCGCCACAAGGTCAGAGCGATGCAGTTACACCCAGGATCAGGCCAACTCAGACAGTTTTACCACTTGTGTGCCACCCAGGAACAAAGCTGACAAACCCTGTCTGACCTACATTAGCTGTGCGGTGAGTATCACCAGCTCTTCCTCTACCACCTTTCTACCCTGCACAGAAACCCTACAGATGCTCCTCAAAAGGTCCCACCCAACCATCGTTTTGATTCCAACTCTCAGTTCCAGTTGCAGGTAACTGGTATTTTGTGTGTGGTATCATGGACCTGGCTTGGGTCAGTGTTGCATCCAAGCTACCCAGCACTAGAAGGATCAGAACTGCAATACAGGAATGCACAAGTCAATTCAAGATCCTATTTTTCAGCACTAGGCATATCAAATGCAAGCTCCATCTACAAATTGTTACTGAGGCTTCTCTACATTTTGAGCCTTAGCTCCTGCAGCTCTCTAGGTTTTCCATTACTTGGGGTATTTTGTCTCTCTTATTCCAGGCAGCGTAAAGCAGACTGTTCTAAAAATCTACTGATTCTTATGTAAATTTAGATGATGACAGAGGCAGGAATCAAATGGCAACCAAGGTTTGAACCGCTAAGAGTTTTGAAAATTGTATTTGCCTCTAAGGAGATTAAAAAATTAAAACCGATTTCAAATCTGTATAAAATTCTACTATTGCTGTATCACTGTGGATCAATACACAGAGTCAGGCCATTTTTATCTTTGTTAAGAATACTGAGACAATGAGATTTTTCAAATCTTGAATGCAGGTAAAAAATATTTTGAAATTAAACTATTATATGTACAATTTCATATTATATTTTAGATTTAACTAGTATTATTCATCATTAAGCAAATAAAGTGGAGCTAATTTTCTAAAGATAAAGACTGCAAAACATTGTCCTTCATTTCTTTGGCGTACACAGCATTCCTCAGGGGGGTGAGGGGCATCCATCTACTTCTAAAATGAAAAAAAACACTTTTCCCCCCCATATTTGATTCATACCCCTATTTTTTTATCTTTCCAATTAATTGTCTCCTGGAGATCAAACACCTCTTTGGTTATGGAGTCTATATTCTGCTGCATACGCTGATTCTCCTGTAATAAATAGGTTCATGGAAGAATAAAAGAGGAAAGAGAAGTAAGGAAACAGAAAAAAAAAACAAACTAAAACATTCAACTAGAAAAAGGAAATTAAGTAATAAAAGTGAACCAAAAAGCATTTATGAGCATGAAGTTAAAGAAAAAGGGTGCAACTTAGCATAGTATATTACTTATGAATTCATGCAAGAAAAGAGCAATTAATGTTATTCATATGTCGATGAGAGAATTTAGTGCAGATGGAGCTGCTTTTTTTTAGTACCAGTTCCCACTGCAGCCTGGGGATACCACCCTTTCTAGAGGAAAATAATTACCCTGCTGTAATTTACAGATACCCTCAAGTCCCAGCTGGAAGTGGACACTAATACTAATAAACAGGTTTACTAATATTTTTAAAAAATAATTAAAAAAAAAATCTTATTTACAGTAAAAAGATGGAAGTTTGAATCAAGCATCCAAGAAGTGAAATATGGCTGCTGATTGCTGATAATACTGTGTTAATACATAACAAGCATGGTCCTATTTCTTTAACTGACTAACACTGCATTTTGCTGCTTGCCCTGCAAACAGAACTATAATTCTTTGCTATACTCATAATTATGATGATGACATAAAAATTTAAGGCTCAAGAGAATTTTTTTTGACCTCCTAATGAATGAACTTCACTTTACATCTGGGAATGGAAGCCAACGTCTTTCTGTAAAAAGCTGAATGGCTTCTGCTAGATTTTCTGTTAACAGATGGAGAAATTACTCAAATAAATGGTAAATATGGGTCAAATCTTTGAAGGGACCGCGTGCATTTAGTGAATAATCAATGGCTATGCTACACTCTACCAAAGCAAACACTCCAGACAAATATACTGTATATTCTTGATCCACATACTTCAAGAAAAGCGCACAAAACCAACAAACAATAACTAAAGAAGACAATGTAAAGTTTGCTTTTTAATTCACAGTGAAGTCAAAGAGAATCCAGGCTAAGTGCCAGAGTATCAAAGGGAATTTTCTAAGTTTTGTTGCCTATCGGCATTAATTTGCTGCAAAATGCTGCTAGTTGGGCTAATCTTACTCCTCCTGCTAAGCATATTATTTTCTCTGTAACCATAAGAGATCTTTGACTTTTAGAAGTCTTTTGGAGTTACTGCACTACTACCTAGAGAGCACAAGAGCTTAGTGGCGAAAGACACTGATCAATGAAATGCAGTATTGTAAAACTTCTGAAAACCAGGTACTGGAAACTGGCCCATACATTTAAAGACCATCGATTTTTACTGAAACCAAAAGGTGATGGGAAAACGATGTATTAATTGAACTGTGACTTCCAGTGCTAGAACTAAAATCAACGGGAAATGGACACCCGCGCACTGTTGATGCAATACACCTTTCTAGATCACTTTAAAATGAAGGCTGATAATAGCTCTGAGATTTTAGGGCACGTTCATTTATTTCCAGAAATAAAGGGCAAGAGAGGAAAAGAACACACTGCACACCCAGTAACATGATTATGACCCAATAACATGCTGACCACTGTTGCTATATTTATGCTTGACTGCTAAGGAAACAAACATTCGCTGCTGCAAACTTCAGTGGTTGGTGTTCACAAAAAAAATCTGAAATAACTGAAATGGAAACTTTTGGGAAAGGCAGAAAATAACATTTGTTAGTAACCAGGCACCAGAACTTCTGGCTATGCAAAAGGATTTTAGCCATACAAGCAGTAGTTCTGCCCTCACAAGGAAGAAAAGATACAAGAAACATTCATAAGAGAACCATGATTCTCATTAAAATTAAGGACTTTACAAGATGTAACACGTTTGAAAATCTTGCAAAGATATTTTCAAGTTTATAAATTTGGAGACGTTGATATATTCTACCCACCAAAATAAGATAAACACTTTCTTAATGTGATATAACCTTTAAGCTCATTTTGTGTATGACGGCTGTTCCCATTCAAATCTTAGAACTCGTGCAAATACATATGGTGCATCATGCACTCTCTCACATGAACATACCTCTATCAATTCATCTCTCTGTCGAAGGCCCTCCTTAAGCTCATCCAGCTTATGCTGCAGAACACTGCACGTGTGTTTCTGTCTTTCCAATTCCTATATTAAATACAACAATGATTTATTTTTATTTAATTTTTGTATTGAAAATGAGTGTCAATCCAAGTTTTAAAAAGTTAGTAATAGCACTTGAACATTGTATTATCTAAGAAATTACTGCAACAATTTGAGAAATTCTACCAAGTAAAAAAAAAAAAAAAAAAAAATAATCATCACAGAATTGGTGCTTTAGGTAAGTTCTCCAGATAAAGTTTTTCTTATGGTAGCAATTATTTAATAAAATATATAGAGAAAAGATGCCATAAAGGCTTAAGCACAGTATTAATAAGAAAGCTCAGATACTGAATTTATCTAAGTATTGTTGGAAAAATTTGCCACATAAATCTTCCCTTTCCAAGAAAGGGGGACTGAACATGTTCTATTCAATTTAAGTACATACTTTATCTTTAGTGTATTGTATTAATTAAATAATATTAATAATTTTTTTTTTTTCCAAGCATGGTGGTGTTTTATTTGTTTGGGTTGTGGATTTTCGTTTGTTTTTTTTTGTTGTTGTGGTTTTGGTTTGGGTTTTTTTTGTTTGTTTGTTTTGTATGGTTGTTTTTCCAAAAAGCCAACACAACGCTGAAACCATCTTTGGCCACAGAGAGACTTTTCTACCAAAAGTTTTCAAGTATTCTTAGTCCAAGCTTCTATTAGAAAAAACCCCAAAGTCTTAAAAATCGGTACCTTTGACTTCTCTTCATTCTCTCTATAGAACTCTGCTATCTGTTCTTCTTTCTCCTCAATGACATCCTTTAGAGTATCCACTTGGTAAACCAAGTTGTTTTTCTCATTGTCTAGTTGAGCATTGGAAACCATAGCTTTCTTGTACTTCTCTTCAACTTCAGCTAGTGAATCCTACAGAGAATAGAAAGACTCACATTAGTCTTTTTGAGGCACTGTTATAAGGATAAAATACTGCCATAACACTGAAGAGTGTTATCTGTTATACAGTAAAATTATGCAACCACTTTTGTTTCTGAATTATATTTGTGACTTCTCTTTAGAGATACACTAAGTTACAGTTCAATATTCCAGATAAGTAATATACAGCAATGAAAAGTTATCATTACACAAGTAGGAGAATTACAAGATAATATTCCACTTGCATTTTCTACTCTGCCACCATCACAACTTCATTCACAGGGAGAAAGTTGTAATATCACAGCTTTATTGTATTTTCAGTGCATGCACAAGAAAACACTTCATAATGAGGCAACAAATCTGACAGAGAGAACTCGGACAACGAAGTGACTAAAGAAGACCACAGAAAATCTCTTAAGAGTAGCTTTAGCTTAATGTTCATTATTTAAGCAGTACTCTGATACCTAGAAGTTTCAAGGTAGTCACATTTTTTTCAGTATAATGATTCTCTGTTTAAACAGATGTCTATTTCTTATATTTTTTTTAAAAAAGTACATGTAAAGATTCCTGTGTTTGATTCTCTACCTGTAGGTGCACACAGACCTTGCTACAGACCCTCTTTGGCAATTCTCATGTATACCAAAATGATTTTATCCTGTAATTTTTTCCTGAGTACGGTAACAAACGCCAGCTACTAAATCCTAGAATAACACTCCAGGCACTTTTAAACAAGCAATGATTTCAATATGCGTTCTTTTAAAAATAACAAAACTTGTGTTTCACAGAGTCCTATTTTAGAACGGAAAAAGAACTATCAAGCCATTCCCTTTCCAGAGTAGATCTGTGCCCTACTACAAATCCCCCAGTATCTCATGTAAAGTGCTCAGTTAAGTAGTATAACTTCATCTTCTAATGAATTGTATTATGACAGTAGAGGTTCTAGCCCATGTAGGGCAGCAGGCTTGGGTTTTCCAGAAAGCAGAACAGTAGGACTAAGAACTATGAGATTAGGGGGAAAAGGTGGTAAGAAATCTTAAGTTTCCTAAGAAAATGCTGAAGAGTGCTCTCTCTTCCACAGTAAAGTTACACAACAATTTTTGTTTCTGAATTATATTCTTGTCTTTTCTTTAAAGATATCAAGTCACATTCCGTTATAAGAAAATCAAAAAATGCCAACCCTCAAGCTCTATTTCATGTTATAAATCTCCATTTTAAGAAAGCTGTCCTTATATTACCTTTTACAATTTTATAGTAATCACGTGTCTTTATAATGCTCTGTTTCATTCACTGAATTCTGGAATTCTGTGCTGGAGAAATACTGCACTTTAGAAATTCCAGAAAAAAATAACTTCAGACATATCCTGAGAGACTACAGATCAAAACAGGCACAACAGTGTAAGTTGTGAAAAATGTAAGAAAGGTACCATTATCATCTTGAAAGCAGTAAATAGCAAACAGTAAAGAAGATTCGGGAGAAAAGAAAATAACAAAACAATAAAAAAATAAGATAAATGCACTCAAATAATTCTTAAGATTAAAACCACAGAAGACTTTTCTGTGATGGTATAAACATGACAAATCTTGAAAAGATTAGTAAAACACCAGAGTCAGCAAACCATGCAAAGACCTTCAAAGAATAATTCAATTTAGAGTAAAAAGGAAAATCCTAGGATTAAAATGAACACTATCATCATTTTATCGGGAAATACAAAAATTTAACAAAAAGTACAACTAGAAAAAAAATTCCAATTTGATTGTCTCTAGGAGTGTGGTGAGTGAAGTCATGTAGTAATTTAGGTTGGCATAGATCTCTGGATGCCATCTGCTCTAAGGTCCTGATTAAACAAGGATGACGAAGATCAGGCTGCTTACAACTCATCTTCAGTTCATTTTAAGTATCTCCAGGGATATAGACGTGCAGAACTTGGCCGGACAACCTGTTCCAGTATTTGACTGTCTTCCTTGTGAAAAGTCTTTTTCTTGAGGTCTAATTAGAATTTCTGCCCTTGCAACGCAACTTTTGCCTGTTGCATCTTGCCGTGACACTGTGCACCTCTGAAAGAAGCTGTCCTCTCTTCTCTACAGTCTCTGATCAGGATGTTGATAACAGCAATGATGCTGCCGCCCACTCTCCCTCCCCAACTCTTCTCAAATCCAGCTGGCTCAGCCTCTGTTTTATGTCTTGAGCTCCAGGACTCCAGCCTTCCAAAAGAAGACTAGGTTGGGGATTAGAAGACTGGATTAAAATGTCATTAATCAACAAGTTAATGGTAGAAAAGTCTGAAGTTACAGAAGGGGAGTAAACTGATTTTGAGAGAAAAGAGTGAGAATTTCTTCTGAGAAAGAAACCAAGCTACGTCTAAGCAGCTCTGACCAGTTAAAAAAAAAAAAAGAGGAATATTGTTAAGATGTCTTTGGAACCATTCCTTTTTTTTGAGAAAAGTATTACACACGTTCCCTGTGGTTAAAGAATTCCATGTATTTTCAGCACTCTTCCAGTCCAGTGAGAAATAACACAGATTTGTAAAAATTCTCAAACACTTCAATGATGCACTGGGATGCCAAAGGATGAAGCAGTAGGAACAGGCTGAAATAAGGCTCTGCACATAACCTAGAGCTATGAAGAAACACTACCTACAATTCTATCGGTCAAGTCAAAGGGTGATGCAAATTAACCTGCTTGGCTAGAATAATATGATTAAACCCAGCAGACATCAAGAGAGTGCTCTGTTAACTGCATAAAAATAAAATTGAGGAAAGAAAAAGGATTAATTTCTAGCTGATGCAAGGAAATATAGAAAGAATCAACAAAACCGAATCAAAACGAGACTTGGAAAGATGTGAAGACCTCAGCAAATCAGGACTATCCACATTAGTGTTCATTCTGCTGACACCCAGCAGATTCGTAGCCAGGTGAAAACCACACTCATAGTAGCACAAGAGATGGGCAACCACAGAGATAGGAAGGTAGTGTGATTACAAAATCACTGTTACTCAACCACTGAAAAAAAACCCAACACTTTAGAGAAGAGTAAAAGCAAGTATCCTCTTAACTCTTCTCATGTACACAAGATAAAACTGCTAAAGCAGAGGTTGAGAAAAAGGCAATACCTTTCTGATCAGAAAGAAGGGTTCTCCAAAAAAATCTCTATGGAACTTCAGAACATAATGCTGGATTCAATATTAACAATACCACAGAACGCAATTTTGTAAGCAAAACCTAGATCAAGATCTACTGCACACCCGTGCTCTTTGGTAACTGTAATGGGTTACAATAAATAGTAGTGCATTAGTAGCAATTCACAAAGAGTAGTCATGAGATGCTTGCAAACATGCAAAAGTGTGAGAGCTAGATTAATTTTGAAAATACAAAGCAATCTCACATTTTATTCAAACAGTACAATCATAGCTTATGTCTAATAATCTTGTAATCCACTGCTCTTTGAAGTCCTTTTAATATTCATATGGCAATACAATTAAAACAAGATGTACTTCATCTGAGCACATGGCTATCAGACTCAAAGCTGCTTATTCTCTGAAGAGGAAATAATTTTTGCTACACTGAACAGTTCATATTACATATTTTCCTCTTTATTACAGGATCTAATACCTTGTTTAATCAAGGAAATTCAAGGAAGCTGTTAAATAGAGCACTATCACACACTCTAGTACAAACAGCATTCTTTAAATTCAGTCTCCATATGGATAGAAAACAGCTACGGAAGATCTCTCTAACTTTTGCATGGAACCATTCACAATTACATAACAGCAGAGCACAGAAAAAAATATCCTGGAAAAAAAATTGTAAGCCAGGTCATTTGATGTATTCAGTTTCCTTTCAACATAGAAGAGAGGAAAATAATCACACTTCAACTGCAAACTGTTGTGTGAAAACTTACCATAGATACTAATTTAAACAAGTCAAAATACAGACAAAGCTCATTAGCCTGATGCTGAAAATACCAACCTATAATTTAGACAAAGCTAATGGGAATGAAAATAATAAAATACTTTAAAAAAATCTCTTTCCTAATGGCAGAGGATTACAACAAAATTCATCTTTGCCTGCAAGCAATATGCTTGCCTAGATTTATTTTAGCAAATCTTCCAAAACTATTACTTTGGTTTTGCTTTATAAGATGTACTATTTGTCAAACTTGGAAGACTAATCCTTAATTTCTTAAGATTCTCTGTCGTAACTGTATCCCATTTCTTTCTTGCCCAATCAGTACATAGCAATTGTTTTGAATATGCACTTATTTGCTAACAAAACTCTACAAAATATAAATGGAAGCTGACTATCTTACCAGCAAACACCTGCTAAAAATACAGAAGTTTAATACTATTTTAACATAAACCAAATAATGAACATATACTATCTCATGTGCATCTAAATCATATCTTCATTTACTCACATGACAAATTTAAGCAGATACTCTGTATGCATTAAGAGTTAGATACATGCTTTAAAGAAACTTAAAACCTTGTTAGTAAAGCCTTATATAGTTAGTGGAACCAGTGATAGCTCCATAACCCAAAATACCCATAGAAAACGCATGCTTGGGAGGAGCCCTGATACCTTTAGTTCTTTAAGTCCCTGCATGTATCTCCCTTCTACATCGTGTATCTGGTCCTTAAGATCATAGATATCCTGCAGGACATAGGAATGAACCATTGCATAAGAAGTATGGGGAAATAATTTAGTCAAAAAAAGCATTAAAACGTTTACATGCATTTCTGTCAAATGCCAAGGCCTGCAATAATTTGCAGAAATAATAATTAATTCACAACAAACTGATGGAAATTAAGATTTCTGTTATATCCCTGAAACCAAGCAATCTCAAATAGGACAAAAAAATTTCAAATTTGACATAAAAAAAATCATATTTTAATATACATTAAGCTTACTTAGGTTAATAAGCAAAACTGTTAGCACCACAAATATTTACGTACACAAGAAATACAGTAACCAAGAAAAATACAGAAATCTTTTGTGACTGAAAATTATATCCTTGTAACTCTGTATTAAAAAACCAAAAGTTATGTAACGTTATGTAACAAAGACAAATTCCTCCTCGCCACAAATACAATTTTAAACTAGCTCCAAATTGTCTGAAAATGCAGTTTACCCGTAATTCACTGAGGGAGGCATCAGGATCCACCAAACTGCTCGTGTCTCCACTTCCTCTCCTAGATGAGTTGCCACTCAGAGGAGTTGCACTTACTGAATTGCGAGATGATGGCTTCACAAGATAAAAAAAAAACACCAACATTTTAACAGGAATCATACTGTTATTTCTGGTATACTCGACATTGCTCTTTATAAATTTCTTCACAATCATAGAATACTTTTCTCTCTTCTTTTTATAATTTCTTAATATTAGCTTATAGACAATATTTTCCATTGATAATTTTCCAGCACTTATGTTTCTTCTTGGTGAAATGTTGGTTTCTCTTTGATGACGTACCAGTTATCAAAACATTACAGTTTTGAGTCATCTCTTCAGAAGACATTCATAAGGAGACTGTTAGTGCTGAAAAACTGTAGAAGTTTAAAATATTTCTAAATATGATAATTTCTGCCACCTAGGATTCTGAATGAAGTCCCCAGTGGAATCTAGCATATGAATTTTTATAGCCCTAGCCTGCTAGAATTCAACTTTTCCTGCCAAATAAATTCTATAAGAAACTAATACTTGCTAAATTAAACTAAAGGATAAAATTCTTTCCTCTGGAAATAAAAGACCCAAAGCATTAATTTTGAAGACAAAAGAATATATCTAAAATATCTCTTTGCAAGCTCTTAAAAATTACTAAAATTGGCTCTACAAAAAACACACAGTGTTTATACTTTTTGAACTATTTCAATACTTGCAAATTTGTGGATGAGCACTGACTTGCAATAATTTTTAAATCAAAACCTCTTACCCTTGAAAATACTTCCAAATGTGATTTTTCACTCTTTTCTTCCAGCTGAAAGAGAAAAGAGAAAGTGATCACAATATATTTTTTTGTACTAAGAGTGAGTTAGTAGACCCGTCTGTTCAGATACTGAGAAATATTTAAGAATAAAAAAAGAATGATCAATATGGAAAAAAAAATGAGCCTGAAAGAGTAGGTTTCATCTCAACTGCAAAACATATGAATGGTTGTTAAAAAATGAAAGCCAGAAACTTTTTTTTGAAGCTTTTAAAAAGTCCTTATCAATATGAAAGCATTGAATAACAAAACATGTTTCACTATTTTACATTTCAAAAGAGTAGTGACTACAGTATTTGTGGCATAACAAACACGAAGCTTCATGCAAGTGTACTTCAGACAACCAGTGACACCAGTGTGAATTTCTTAGTTATTAGGAAACACATTTGTTCTTTTAATCTCTTTGCTGAAACCTCCAATTAGATCAGGACAAATCCAATTCAGGCAAAAGCCTATAACTGAAGTTAAGAACAACCTACAAAATTACTTCAATTCATATTTTATGTATTGAAACCCAAACAAAAGGAGTACCACAGCCCCTTTTTATTCAGAAGACTGATACTGTAAAATTATATTGCAAGTTTCCATATTTTTTACATTTCTATGAAGCAAAATAGGTGGAATCAAATTAAGGCCTTAACATGATGACAGATTTTCAAAATCAGCAAGGGATCCTGATCAAACCTCATCTTCAACGAACGAACAACCAACATGTGCTGACAAGGACACATTTTTGTCACTAAACCAAGTATCAGTGTTCCAAAACCACACAAACCCCCTAGACACTGTCAATTTCTGTAAGAAAAAACCCCGGTATTTTACATTTAAGAGATGCTAAAGTTTATCACACACAAAAAATGTGAAGTGTTAACATTTGTCACATGCTTCTAGCAGCAGGCAATATCCCCTTTAAAATACAGCAGCATGCTTCTTAAAAATTCACACTCTAAACATTTTTATAAAAAAAAAAAAGCCCCGATCCCTAAACAAATCTATTTGCCATTAAATAAGAGTATTTACTCTTTCAAAGTACAGTTAGTAAGTTTACTATATATTCACCACAGTATAACAAGCATTACACTCACACTATTCAAACCTTGGACATCATCTGCATCGGAAACAATGCTTCCCCTGCGGTTGGAACGACTAAAATAGTCAGCAGCAGTTTCACTTTGATCAGAAAAATCAGAGGACTTCAAAAGATAAGGAGAAGGGTGAAAGGGAACTGAGGATGATACCACAGAACGAACAAAAGTTTATTTAAAAAAAAAAATAAACAGGAAATCCTAACTTAAATCTTCTTTACTGCAAATCTATTTTTGCTTCTCTAACAATTTAACAGTTGTAAAATCTTAATTATTCTTCTAGATATTTGCTGGTTTAGATGTGTCTACATGAATAAAATACGTGACATTGGTAAGAACACTTTAGGCAACATACATTGTTTTTAAAAACTCTCCACATTTTTATTATTCTTATAGTTTACAGTACGTAAAACTAAAAGCAATGAACATTTATTGCTTCATTTTCCTCATGTGGAGTAATATAAAAAGTATAATCAGATATACAAACGGGTTTAGTACTTACACAGTGCAAAACACAAGCTACAAAAATTACCTTTTTTTAAAAAAAAGCTCTGGAGATCACAAAAACAGATTTCATATCATCAGAAGTTGACAGAAGTCATTACCACCTACAAATGCTGTCTTTTCTTCAAATCAAGACAAATCTCTACAGTACTAGTTATTAATATTATTTACAATTTTAAGAAGCCTTACACTAGAAGACAAGTTTACTCCCCAAAGCTGTATATCAGACAAGCACCTAAAACAGTGAGCAAAAAATGCTAATGCTACACATCAGCGGTAAAAATGCAAAATATATCTAAGCACATTACAGTCACTACAAGTGCCATGGGAATTCAAGTGAACTATTTAACTAAGAAAACATCATGCATGTTAAAGTATTTGATGAGAAGGTTTATCAAGTGTTGTATTGATAACGTTGCACTTCAAAAGGCAGGAAGTTACTGTGAAGATTTCGGTTCAAAAGCGATTTATAAGCAAAAAAATCTTTAAATGAGCTGTTTAAAAATATGCTGTCCTTACCCCATTTTCACCATTAAAAAAAATAAAATTCTTAATTTCTTTGAACTTGATGTAGAGGACTGACTTAGCCCCATCTTATTCTGATTAAAAGATAGTGAGATGTCTTTTATGCAAATGTGACCAGTTACATAGAAAACTGTTTGCTGATGAAGACCAGTCTCAGATTGTGTGTACTTAAGACTACAGCCTCTGTATTTTCAGTCACCTTGCTAGGTTGCGTTCTATTTCTCTGACTAAGAATTTTCCAGCTATACCTATACCTACATTTTAAATTATATCTTTTTTTAATAGCAAAGAAAATAATTTTTTTACAGTGAGAAATTTGGCTAAACTTCTGTATTTCAAAAAATACAAAGATGCTGAACAGAATTTTGCTTATATGAATTGTGCTTACAACAAAAGAAACTCAAGGGCTACAAACATAATCTATGACACTGTCCTCTATTTCATTCAAAACCAACTTATCTTTGCTGTTCAAAAGTCCATGTCTCATGCTTCTTCCTGTTTCTCCTTCAATACCTTTTGTACTTCCAGGATCTTTCTCAGTGGGTTTATCAAAACTGATAGTTTAAGGTGGAGATGCACCATCCAGTTTTTCACTAATGTTTTCTACTCTGCTTCCACCTTTCCTACTTCCTCTCTTGATTTCCAGTGAGTAGTGAGCTGACTTTCAATGCATTACCCAAAATGAAACCAAAATATAACCACAGAAACAGTAGAAAGTGAAAGTTAAGTTACGAGTAAGATTTTTACTTTACCTGTTTTCCAGAATTACTTCATTAAACAAATACTCTGAACCCTATTAACATGCACTAGTGTATGTGAACGGTAACTGGGCAATATTGGTATCACAAACACATACTGAGATCCCAGGTATACATAGATATTCCCCTATACCTATGAAGTATATACTTAAAAATTTCATCTTAACATTAGAGAAACTAAGGAGACAAGTAGTATTTCCACAGTTCAAGAGACATTACAGATGGATGTTAATACCTCTTCAGTTTTGGAACTTCATAAAGCAACAGCAAAATTTCCTTTTTCCTACACCCTCAAAAGTTCCCTGTGACCTGTTTTAGCTAAAAACATCCAGTTTCTGAGAAGTCTGGTTCATTTGTTCAGTCTCTACAATATTGTTAAGAATACGTGGAAAATGAGAAAAAAGGACCGAACGTTGCAATTTAACCCATACCAGAACACTGATCTATTTTGCACAGCATGACAAATGAGCATCTGTACCAATGAAACTAAGAGACCTGCTCTGTGGCAGAAATAGAGTAGACTTATTTCAAAACGTTTTGCAGCATAAAAAGCCATCTTTGGAATGACGCTTTGAACACAATACAGGCCCGGAAACAAATTTCTCTCCGTTTTGAATACTAGTTCACCATAGAAGTGAGTCAGCTACTTCTTCCTGCATGATCTAACAAAGATTGTGTTAGTCCTCTTCCCAAAATGAAAGACTTTCACATGTGTTGTAGTAAGTTTCGTGTGTCTGCCTCAACTATGACATAAGGTGGTAGCCCCAACAATGTACTATACCCTAGTTTCCAATTGCTTCAAATGTTATACATTACAAACATTTAAAATATATTCAGAAAAACAAACTCCTTATTGCTTCTACACTTGACTGCCTTACTGCTAAAACTTTTTATCTTTCTAAAAATCACACCTTTTGACAAATTCCGGGGTTTTTTATGTGGAATTGAAAAATGGGGTCTGTGTGTTGGTCAGTAAAATGATCCCCAGTGTAAATTCTCATCATCGTTGTGCGTTAGTACTAAAGCATTCAGTGGATCATGCAAGAGAACGCTCACCACAGGGCTACTTCGAATTGAGCTTGCTCTTGAAGAATAACTGTATTCTGATGGCTAAAGAAAAGTTATGAAAGAAATTTTCACAATTTTCACACATTTGTCTCCAGAAAACAAAGATAATGACAGAAACAATCCAAAGCCCACAACACTTACAGTGCGAGAACTATATGAGCTATGTAATCCATCACCACACAAAGATGCCTGAGAAAGAGGGAATGAAATACTGTTTATATTCCGTCTCAGAAATAATTATGTCACACTCTTACACACTGTAATGTACTCCAGTTTATCCCACCTACGCATTTTCCAATTAACACTGTACTTTTTGAAAGGACAATTTAAAAACTTCCAGCAGCATTTCCTCTTCCTCCTATTTGAGATGTCTATCTCCACACACAAATCTAAGAATTTCCTTGCAAAATGGCAAAACAGTTAAAAAAATCCCAAACTTAAACTATTTCCAGAAGAAAATTAAATCAAATATTTAAATTGAAATTCAGGTTTCAATTTCAGAAGTTTTAATCCACCCTGGGAACTGAATCTATATTGTACACTTATTTTTCTTTTGTGCTCACCCATGCAGGTTTTCCTGAAGGAGAATGTTTCAAGGTGCAAGGCTGAAATCTATTTATGCAGTGGATAATAAAACCAGCTCTAGGCAACGCAATTAAAAAAAAAAAATTAAAAATTACAGTCTCATGCTGCTTTCCCCCATCTACAAAAATATCTCTAGCACATAGGTTTAGCATGTCTCTAAATAGCAGCAGAAGTTGGATTTGAACTATTTTAGCAGCAAAAGGCAGAAAGTTTTGGGCATGCATGTCACTTTTTGGAGACGACAGCTTTCTGTAGAGCTACCTTAGCCACTACTATGGCACTTCTAACTACTTTTTATTTTGTAAAGATGCAGATTAAGTTTTCATTCTATTTCATTTTTGTATGATTATTAAATTTAAGTATGGCATCTTATTTGAAAGTATAAACAAGTATTTACCACAAATTTCTGTAGTCTCCTGACAATGATTTTTTCCTGTTCAAATGCTTAAATTCTTTAAATACTTTATTTAGTATTACACATGCAGTTGTTATTTTGTACGCTTGGATTAACTTGTTTTAACCCCAGTGTTTTTCAACAGCATTGCCGTATTCACAAACTTTATGCTTTGTCTGTAAAAAGACCAGCAAAACCACAACTACTAAAAGATTTTAAAGAGGCAATTTAACTATGTTAAAAACATTAAACTGAACACCTCTCCAAAATGACACACACAAGCTGCAGCTTTCTTGAAAAATATGAAAAAAATGCATGTAATACAGTCAAGCCTCACGGCGATACGATACAAATTTAAGGCAACCATGCAAATGGTGCTTACGAACCAAACTGATACTTCTTATCAAACCAGTGTTTACAGAAGGAGACACCTATGAAGAAAAGTGTAATTTTATATTTGAGGGCCATTCAGAGATCTAAAGATAAGTGAGATATTATTTTACGTTGTACTAACCCTGTAATTCCTAGTTGTTGCGACTGGATCACTGTATAGAGAAGATGACTGTAGTGTGAAGAACAGAAAAAGTCAGAAACGCTTTTTCTCTGCACATTGATTTTTAATCTACTGCTCTATATTCCCCAAATCTTCTAAAGATTGAAATACTAAATTTTACATCTAATAGACAGGAACTGTAAGAAAGGCGTGGATGAACATTCAAAGACAACACATTATCTTTGAAATCGCAATATAAATCATTAAAGCAACCTAGTCTTTTTATCAGAAGATTAGGAGAAAAAGAGTAAGATGTTACGTAGTTTTCAAAAGATACATCATTTTCCTCTAGCTACTTATTTAAATCTGACCATACCAGTAGCTGCTGGTATTGGAAGATCCTACCAATCACATGACAGACCATTAATTTGTCATTTCTGTTACTGCAGAAGAAAGTCTTACATTGGTGCTAAACTTTTAAGATTTTTTTTTTTTTTAGAAACAGGACTTTGAAGAAGAAAGTGTCACAGGCGCTAGTTGTTTTCTTTGTATCATAAAACAACCATGAAACAAGTTATTTTCAATTTAAATCCCCACATATGCAGAACACTAACTAGCACATCATCCACTCATTTTATAAAAAGGCAACCCTTAAAAGCAAGAAACATGATTGTAACTATCAGCTGTAATCATCTGTAGTGTTATAGAAGAAAAGTTTGCTTCAAATAGCATAGGTAAGAAAAAGCAAATACAGATTTCATACATTAAAATAATCAATAGAGGAAGAGGAGACAGACCCGAGTATGGTAGGAAGGAACTGGTTTACTATATCTAAGGCTGCTGTAATTTCTTTGATCATAGTAAATTCCACTCTGTGGAGGGAAAAACAGAAAAGAGAGAACAAAGGTTGCATCTGCAAATTGCCTAAATGTTCCCAGGCTTAGAACTTGTACAGAATGCTATAAAAATTTTCCCTACAGTTGACCCAAAATCCATATAACTTTCTGAAGCAAGTACAGCATAAAACCCTCCCAACACTACTTATGTGCTCTATATATCAGCACTATTCGTATTTTTAATGCCATGTCCAAAGATGTTTCCTTCTCTTTTCTCCCTAATAAATAAGAAAACTCTGAAAAGTTTATCTAAAGCCTAACAAGTGCAGCACAAAATACATAAACCCCGCCCCCATATTTGCCAATGCTTAATACAATGATTTGCTTGATTTTTTTTTTTTTCCTATTAGGTACTACCCTGAATCAGATCATTTGGGGAGACAGAAGAGGAATTCCTAAAAATTGAATAGCAGATGGATGTTTATGTGATCAGCATCAGTCCATACTCTGCCACTGTTCTTTACACCAAAGATTATCACTGAAAGCCCAGCAATTATACTCTGACTTAGTTCTGTTGGTTTTTGACACTTCCTACACAAATTGCACATATAGGTATGTGCAAGGAAAAAATTGCTACACATCTGTAAAGAAGAAAAAATAGAGAGATGAAGACATGGCAAAAAGTAGTGCCTTCAGAATGTAGCACTTTGTATCCCAAGAGGCCACAGGAGGCAGAAAGATTGGTATTATTCACTGAAGGACAGGGAAATAGAACCTCAAAAGTGCACAGGGAAATGCAATACAAATAATTATTTAAGGAAATACAAAAATTATTTCAGCCTTGTCTCAACACAGGCATCCACTGCTGCTCTGACTACCCCAACTGCTGATGCAACTGTTAATTCATCAGTGTCAGAATCCTCTGAAAATACCTCCAAAATATTTAATTTCTTGGCACTATATTCACATGTTACTTGTCGAGCTTTCCAGAGTCGTTTTTGGAAGATCGTAACAATCCACTTGTCTTTCTTAACAGTTCACTGAGGTAATGTCAAGGTTTATTATGGTAAATTCAACCTGCTTGACACCTCCATGTAAAATCTCTAATTTAAAATATCTCTCTGAATATCTGATAAGGGTCAAAGAGTAAACAGAGGACGTATCTCCATCCTAACTGAATAAACTTTAATCTAGAGTTTTAAATATTTCCAACACCCTTCCCCAGGCTGCCAATAGAACCTAATTTGTATTCAACTGATTCCATTCACAGGATTCCACTACCACGAGCAGTTTCAAACACTCAACTTCAGGTGAGAATTTGGCCAATACTAAAGGTTTCTTTTTTTCCCAAAAAACATTTATGTTTGTCAAACTAATAAATTTAACTGCAACTGTATCAGTATAACTCCACACACTTCGTGTATTTACAATAAATTTTATAGTAAAAAACTAACCAATAAATCTTTATGGGAATAAGTGTCTTTCTTCTTTGAACTATGAGATTGACTGTAAGCATGACTCTAAGAATAAATTAAAAAAATTAATACAACTATATAACAGCATCTTCAATCTTAAAATATAAAGAAGTCAAACCTAAGAATGAGATTTCTATCACCTACAACAGAAACACTACAGAAAACTCTAACTAAATTATTAGAATAGACCAACCTTCTATTGTTGCATAAAAAAGAACTGTTAAGTGAAACTATAACCAACCTTACCTCTGATTAACATAGGTTTAAGTCAGTGTTCACATTTCACAAAAAAAAAAAAAGTAAAAGCAAAAAAACTGAAAAACCTTAACATTAGAGACTATTGTAAGCACTATATTATGCTTGCCTATCTGTAGCTAACTCAGATAACACTGCTGTTTAAACAAATTCAGCTTTTTAAGCTGCTTACGTATTCCTTTTAGTAGTACTTTGTGCTTCTTTTGGCTTAAGGAGACACAAATCTTACTTGGCATAATACCAACGAGAACATGATGCACTCTACTATCACTTCATAACAGTAAGAAGGAATTTTTAAGTAAAGGTATGCAGACCACCTGCTTTGTCTCAGGACTGAAACAATTTTCCATTAGATTAAGTTAAAGCTTCTACACAGAAATGAAGAATACAAACAGATGCATAAACATTGTTGTTTGTTATTTTTTTTGTTTGTTTGTTATTTTAAGTAGTATGTGCTCCACGTCTAATCTCTATATGTCACTCCACTACAAAGCTTAGAAATAACAGATAAAAAGTGTTTACTGTAAGAGAGCTGTCTGTAATATGTGACTCCATCAGATTCTCTCCCCAAAAGTTTATACATGCATTCTATGGAAAGTGTTAGAACTGTGCTGTTCTAGGTCTGAAAGTGTGATAGTACAAAATGATATACTTTTAAAAATCAGTAATTCAAAATCTCTAGTTAGTGTCATTACAGCTTAAAAACAACGCACAAAAGCAATCTTCAGAGACATGCAAATCGTCAACATACAGGGGCCGAGTATCTTGCAGATTTATCCTTAGCACTGCCATACTGAATTAAAAGAAGATGAAATTAAAATCATGAAGTTAAAAAAAGAATTTTTCAATACTTTTTCTTCAAAGAATGATTAAAAAGACTTAAAAGTAAGCTACATGAAAACATTCTGCTAATTATGGTTTCCTGCCAATAACTTTTAGCAACATCTTTGTATCTATCAAGGTTGATGTACAACCTTTGCCATTTATTCTACTTCTCCTTTGGGGACATTAGAAGAGAGAGACCGAAGAGAACAATTTCTTTCAAACTTGTAGCTATCTTCAAGATAGAAGACTTAACACTTTCTTTCAAGACCTCAAAGTTACTATCGTAAAAAGTGTTTGATTACATCAATCACTGCAGCAGTGCAAGGAACACCATTTTCAATACAGAAGGAAGTTCTCCCCAAACTACTGCTTTGTAAGTAACCACAGAAAACGTTACAGTATGAACACAGCAAAGCATGCTCCGCCAAGGCTACACACCACAAGATCGCTCCTTCTGGAGGTACTTGCTCTGCTCCTGTGAGACCCACCGACATCCAAAGAACTCTTAAGAATGAAATTGTAAAAATACATCAATACATAAAATAAGTTGGAAAATCTCTAATGCTAACTGTTAATTTTCACTGAAAGGCACAAAATAACCCAAGCAGTCAAAGAAATTCTGGGTATGCCCACCCCCAAAAGAGCTCAGTTAACTGCTGCATTCAAGCCCTATTTAGTCAAAGGTAAAAGACTTAAATCTCCACCTTCGCCTTATGTTAATAAAGGCAAGAGCAGAAGCAAGCAAATCTGGACAAGCTCACAAGTTTATAAGTGATGCTACATAGCATATTTTACAGGGTTTTTTCCATAAACCATTTACTGTTGGCAAAGTAGTCAGCACTACCTGATATAAACCATTTAAGTGGTAAAAATACCTGTGATAAATTGCAGAAACACCTAACACCAGGACTTGCAAGACATTACACAAAATTCAGTTAATCAAAGCTTACATTTAATTGCTGAAACTTCTTAGTGACTTTTTTTAAAAGTCACACAAAGAAACAGCTTATTCCACTTTCCACAATAAACAAAACCAATTCTTTTCGCATTAGTAGTTTGTCCCTCTCCTGGCCTATATATCCAGATCAATGACAAGCTCATTTCTAAGCAGGTGTACTCATTACAGGGAAATATTTGCAAACCCTCAATAAAAATATTCTTTAGCATTGCACATGACCTAAAGAGGGTATAGGAGAGCCTATACAACACAATAAATACTTCTATTAGCAGTCTTCAGAATATCTTGCATCATTCAGGTAAGTCTTTTTCACTATTAATAATATATCCCCACATTCTCGAAGGAAAACCCTGCAGCACAGAAAACTCTGCTTCAAATTGTATCCTAAGGCAGTACTACTATTTCTTCCACAAATATTATAGAAACACAATAATAAAGAGCAAGAAAAGCCACAACAGTGAGCAGACAACCATCAGCTTGGAATGAAAGCCCAAGTCACAAATCAGTATTACTCATCTTCAGTAAGTGGCACTGAGTCAGGATGACTCCAGTCAGCAATAGTATTTACTTTATTAAGTAAAATTTGCCTCTGCAGAATTTGAGGCAGAGAGGGGAAAATGGGAAAGAGATTTTTTTTTTCCCCCATTAGACATACCTAACTAGACCAGTGTTTGATCACTAATAGCACCTTCACAACTGACCACGAGATTTAATGTGTAGCAGTGACTATAAGACAACTGAGAACTTATGTAGGAATCTTAATACTCCACCATTTCAAGACAAGCCAATTAATTCTTACTAGTTGGCAGTACCTGAAGCCCGAGTACAACTACTGAGCTTATAAAAGAAAGAACGAACACATACTAGATGGGAATAACACTAAAAGGTGACACTTAAAATTCATCATTAAAGGCATTATTCCAAATAATTGATTGCTGAACTACATATATTGCCTAACAGTTTCCAAACACCTACTCAATTATTTTCAGCAATGACAGAATACTGAAATAAATACATGTAGAAAATGGAAAAAGCACAAGGTATTTATAACAAAAACATAGCCAAGAAATTAAAGTGTGACAATTACGATGCTTTTTAAATGCAAAGATGAAATACATAAAAGTAAACTACCCTAACGGAAACAAAATACCATATGAACTTTAATGTTGTATGTGACTTAAAATACTGACTTTAAAACTGCCAATACCTGGAAGACAAAATATCATCTGCTCCCTAGGAAAATGTAACTAAACCCCTAATTTTTTTAATTTTGGTTTTTTTAGGCCATGATGGAAAAGTATACAGTTCGAACACAAACCGAATATGAATGTCGACTGGACCGGTGAGAATACCTGGCCCTCTCTGAATCTTCCTGAGAAAGAAGAAATGCAGAGTTATTTCACAGAAGAAAAAAAACTAAAACCGCATACAAACAAACTCAACCAAACAAAAAAACCCAAGATGAACAAGTAAAATCAAGCAAAGGTGAGACACATGCTGTTAGCACTTTTAATGCTATGTATTAATTTGAATAATCCACTGTGGCAAGTGAACTCATCCAAGGTAAGAACCTGTGATTTCACCTGACTTGGATATTATATTAGGAGATGTAAATAAGGGGGGGGTTAACAGAATAAATAATTAGCACTCAGTAGTCAATTTTTCTTCTGATTACTGTATTAATGCAGAAAAAAGTACAGGATTTTTCTTCAAAGAAGTAAAAAAAAATAAATTAAAAGCTTTACAAAATCACATTAGTAAGAAATTTACTATATAATTACCACAGTCAGATTGTGACTATTTTACAAAGTTATTTTAGCCCTAATAGAGATGATTATTCCCAGTTTCCTCATGCATATTTCAGATTCTCCTCTATTATAAGAACAAAGCTTCTTAAGCAAATTGATCAATTATAAGTTCTACAGGTAATTCTGCTCTACAATGACAGTGAAAACAATAAACTCAACTTATAAAATTTGGGGGAGGACAACTAGCTAAGGCATCTTAATATCTTTTGTTCTGTTGAAAGACTAAAGAATGTTCATTTTGGCTCTCACAAAGGAATAGGTGAGAAGTAGGACAAAAATACAACTCATTTAAAATTAAATTGTAGAATGTTTCACATGCCATAGGCTTCTCAAAATTTCAGTTCCAGGAGGTAAGCATGTTACAAATAACCTTATTTTTAAACTACTCCATTTTGAAGCTACAACAGGGCTCTCAAACTAGGAATCCTTCCATAAATGACTCGCTTCCTACGGTTTTCAATGTGTCAAACTATTCTAAAGATTATAAGGCAGTTATCTTTAGTGTTAAAAGCTCAGCCTCCAGAACACAGATGGCTACCTAAAGTCAAGCTGGTTTTCATACTGCTTGTGGCCACATAGTTATTTTTTACATTCTACATTTTCTACAAGAGGCCCAGTTAATACTCTGAAAGAAAAGAATTTCCCCAAGAGGAGGAAAAAAAAGTTCATTTCATAATGACATTTCCATCTTCCTCTCTATAGTATTTACTTTGAGGTTTAAAATACACATTTATGCTACATAACTTTGACTTGTTACATTCAGATCACTGTCAATTTTAAATATACTTTGTGCTTGTAGTCTAAATGGACAAATACCTGCCCATTTAGCAATGGACTAAGAGACAGTTGGCTATTTAGATATGATTCCTCTTAATTGCCAGTATAACACCCCAGCTAATAATATGCTCCTTAATGCCAAACTTCAGTTTCTGATACAACTTTATGCACATTTCCGTAGGTAATTTACTTAGAGTAACAAGTCTACCAGGAGATAACAGAAACCTACATTGCTCTTTGTAAGTGACACGAGAACTAATAGACACACAAATGTCAGCTGGGCAAAGAGACAATATAAAGTCAGCAAAACTTTTGCAGACGAAATTCCACTGACAGTTCTAGGATTTCTCAAAAGAAGCGCTAAGTAATTGTCATGGTACTTTTAACTATTTGAAATTATGTTTGGTCTCCTCATGCATTACTTAAATCTTCCTGATTCAAAACGTTCACACAGTGAATACTTCCCTAAAAACATAAAAAGTCACAGAAGTGACTTAATCATCAGAGAAAAGAGAAGCATTTGCCACATTACCCGAAGAACAAACTAATAAATGCAAGTCTAAGAAAAAAAAAAACCAACCCTCATAAATTAAGTGAAATAAAAACATTTACTATTGAAATGATGTTTACCTAGATTGAAACTATTGTAATTTCATTTAAAATAGATTCATGACTTTAACCCAGCACGTGGTAGAAACAAAACCCATTTAATTTTAAGAAATGCATCTCATTTCATAGTTTATCTTTTGCTGCCATAAAGTAGCCTGCACATTCACATTCATACATAGTTTATACATAATTGTTTTCAGTAATAAAACACTTTGAAATGACACACAGCAAACCATTAGTAAATTACTTCCTCCAAATCCTGTGTTAGTTCTCTGAGTGGCAAAAACATGCACAACAGGTGGTTTTAGCCTACCATCCATTTCTGGATATGAGCCCATTTTCTATCATATGAATGCTGAGAAAACTACAGGATGTAAAAACAAAAAACAAATAAACAAACCATTCACAGCATAGATTAGTCACCGCACAAGACCAGATGCCTAAACCAAAAATCTGGAAAAATCTAAGTGAATTGCCATGTAATCTTCAGTATAATACCAGATACCTACAGTAGTTAGGAAACTGAAAGTACAGAATAATGAGAATCATAAAATTGAGACAAACATGTTTGGTGCAAATTGCACTTGTTCCTACCACAGCAACCCCCCTGTCAAATACCAGCATTACATGGATTTAAATGTAATCATGTTAAATAATAAATTCTCAAATTGCTATGTCAAAACCTGAATCAAATATAATAACCAGACTGCTGAAAATTTAGTTCCTAGATTTTCTTTTTCCCCCTCAAGAAATGTAAATTTTTTTCCAGGAGAAACGTGTGAAGCAACACACAACTGTATGTACAAATATCCCGATTCCACAAATTTTTATTTCAATAAAGATACTGACAATAGGTATTTATTATTAATACTGTTGGTATAATTATATGGAAAATAAAGACTGAAAACTGCAAATCCAAAGTCACATATCCAAATTATCCATTTCCTAAGTATTTTATAAATACATTAAAAATAGAGCAAAATAATTCTTTCTGCATTTCATAGTTGTTTATCCTATACATTAAGTAGTGTACATTTTGGACATGGTCACATTTATCATTTATTCTGTGCTGCCAGCTATCCATATTCACACGGACCTTTTGCACAGTAACAATCGCCAAAGAAACTGCCATGTGTTAAGGAATTGTTCTTACAAAAACCACAAAAGGAACCTGCTGACTCAGCCACAAACTGAATAATTCAAATCCAGACAATAGTAAACTTGGCATCAGAAGTTAAAAATTGTCCCACTCTGTGTAAAATTATTTATGCAAGCCTGAGTTCTGGACATTGTCATTATGTTGTTGCTTCTGCTCGTTTCAAATCAAATAATAATAAAAAAGCCTCAGTCCTTTCAATAGCTAAACAAACATCCAGTCCTTGTCCAGTTTCAATTGCTAGCATTCAATTCACCTTTGTTAAAGGTAAAACATCCAAGCATCTGATTTTGTCTGTAAAGCTAGATTTTAAAAATCACATTAAAAAATAGGCTAATAGCCTATTCTGTGTAGCAGGCTTTTTCCACAAGATGAGTGTAACTATTAAGGAAGTTCAAAATGAATATTCAGATTAATATTTTGTGAGATGTTATCCACAGGTAAATATAAAGCAAGTTATCCTTGTAGATGTATAACCTGGAGGGAAAGAAGAGGGTATGGGCTGGTGCTGAAAAGACTAGCACGCAGTTGGATGATACCAAAAGACAAGATAAAAAATAAATGCATTAAGAATTTTAGCAAAGGTTGGTAATAATTCCTGATAATATACCTCTTTTTGCTGCCGCTCCAGCTCTCTCATACGTATATCTCTTGCTTCTGCTCGAGCTGCCCGTTTGGCTGCAAGCCTGGCTTCTGCCTACAAGTAAAATGAAAATACTGGAAGTTAAACACACTTTTTTTTTGCAGAATGGTTTGAGTACTCAATCTCTTCACAAAAACACATTAACAAGACTTTGCCTATGCACAGTATTTACAAAGGCACGTATGCAGCTGCAGAATCTTTGGCCACAGAAGGACACTAAAACAAAAAAAAAAAAGAAAAACAAACCAAAGATATTAAACCTCTACTGTTCATGTCATATTTAAAGAGAAACACATTGTCTTTCAGACCCTAAATGCTACCTCAAAGTTAATCAGTTAATTGCATGAAGCAATAATTTTGGACATAAAGCTAATAATTGAAGAAAACACAAGCATATTTTTTTCATGTTTGAATAATGAGTTGACAAAATTTTTCTCTTAAATTCTTGAAATATTAAATCACTGAAGACAGGTTTTCCACCAAAATTCCAGTTCTGTATTTAATGTTAATAAAAACTTAGGAGAAACACCAGATGACAAAAAAAATCAGAGCTCCTAACATTAAAACATTTAATTTCAATAGAACTTCTTAAAAACATAAAATTCAATGGGATTTGGTTAAGGATAGCTTTTTCCTGCTTTTGCCACTATCACAGCATCAGTTTACATAAAACATGAGAAACTTAGAAAATTCACAACAATTGCAAATAACACTTCAGAAAAAAGAGAAGGGGTATTTATCTCAGAATTTAAATTACAATTGAGCTACAGGTACAAAAATATCAAATAAGAAAGCAAGCAAACACATTACAGTTTTGTTACTTAAAAGAGTTTGTCTTAACTTCAAATAACTCTCATCAAGACTGTTTTTCTCTATTTTGCATACTCAGAGGAAATGATTCAGTGCCTGTGTCAGCACTCTTGCCCGCCACCATGTAATGCTTTTTCAGAGCAACATAAAGCTGCTCTTCTTCCTACCCGATGACAGCACACAAGAAAAGCAAGAGAATTCCCATGCAAAAGGAAGTCTTTCCTCACCTGCAGCCCTGCTCTGTAATTGTCTGCAAGTGTCGCTCTGTGCCATGTAAACTTTCAGCGGCATGTAAGCGATAGGGAAAGGGAGAGCACTCAAATAGCTGACGTGATAATGCCAATAAGTATTTTCATGTAGGGTGACACACCAAATTCAAGTAGTGGAGAAAACACAGAAATGAATTTATTGGGTCAGCACAAAAGAATTCTTTACACATTTCCTTGAAAGCAGATGTTGGTACCAAAAGGAAGATAGGACTTTTTTTTTTTGACAAGCCTCATTGAACAAGGAAATCTCAACTTTGCAAATTACAGTGATGAGAAAAAGATTAGTGCTTTCTGAAATCTGAACTTTTGGAGGAAAACACCCTGAGATTTCACATTCTACACTACAAGTTTTCGCTAGTATTACAATCTCTGATAATTCCTAGTTCTATTTTGTAACTGCTCTGAAGCCCAGAGCCCTTCTATGCATTTTCCATGCAGATCATCCTTACTTCCAGTCTTTTGTTTCAGCATATTTTGTTTACCTTCTCTTGATACCTAGAAGACCTCTTAGGAACATTTCCCTGACAAGACATCTGACTTCTGGATTACAGGGCTCAACTCAACTGTTGTAAGTAACATCTGCTAAAAAGGTAAATTCAGAAGAGGAAGTTGAGGAACAAAACACCCTTTGACAATAAGAAGACAAGCAAGCCATGTTGCTGAGATAATACCCTCGAAACAGCAAAGTACTTGAGATACTCACACCCTGAGAACTGGTGCGCCCGATGCCAGCATCACAACTGAAAACATTCCCCCAGCCTCAAATGATGGGGCACATTCATAGCACAGTAAAATCAGGTGTTATTTAACAGCAGAATTTAGTTTTGTGAACTGGTCTCTGCTGTTCTATCCTACAAAATGCATTCTGGTGCTTTAAAGTAAGTTTTCTTTAGAAGCAGGTGGCTAATGCTGTAAATTACAGCTACCAATTCAGGAACAGCTGCTGTTTGACATGGGATCCAAGGGCCAGCCTCTCCTACGCAGGCCAAGGGATGAACAACCTGACAGTAGGACATACTGTGATAACATAATATTCACGAGGACTGAGTTTTTCACACTATTTTAAACCTGGATAACAATTTTAAATTAAGACCTTGGAAGCATGTATATAAAGGTAACAAATCATTTTATTCTGAAATTTATTGCATTCTCTTCCCCCTAACAAGCCATGAAAGGTGACCCTCGAAATACAGAAAAATGCCAGAGTATGAGAAAGGGAAAAAAATAATTCTAAGAACAAAAATCAGAAGGAACATTGAGAACATATAAATTCAAACAGGTTTTAAGAATTATTAATAGACATAAACCAGCCAAAGACAGTATGAAATGCCTATCCCTTAAATGATATGCTGATCAGCATAAAAAAAAAATCAGTTGTCTCTAGCAGATTTAGATTAATATCAGAATACTGAATAAGTTTTATGAGTTTTTCAGCAAGTTGTTTTCCAGTTCATTTTGACAGAAGAGGAGGGAAGACTTAATATACATTAAACCCTAGAACAGACATATTCAACTGTGTATCTCTGTCACATAACATCTCTAGCTGTGAGATCTAGTATTAGTTTAACTTAGCATTAAGGGAAGAAAAAATACCTCTTAACTTTTGTTTAATTTGCACTCATGGTCAAATTTTAATTGAGGGGGTTAACGATGTAGGAGAATAAAGCGTCACAGTAATTTTAAGTAAGATAATACTTATTAAACTTAGCCTGGGAAAAAAGGTCTCAATAGCAAAGTTGCAAGCTGGTGTTACCATACAGAGAATACTCAGAAGAAATTTAGAGCCAGATTCCTTCTCCTTCATTAACTGTTTTCTCCCCAAATGGGAGCCGGTACTTGAGTGATACTGTAAGTGACGCAGAGCCCCACAGAGAACAGAGCTGGTAGGGTGAGAGCTTCCAGTAGAACTGGTACGAACATAACTTTCTGGAAAGTTACCAACTAAATGAGAATTAGTTTTTTAGCTGACAAAGCATTTCCTTTGCCTACGGTCTACAATGACCACATTTCAAAATGAATGTAAAAGCTCATTTCGAACACTTAGCACCTCTCTGTTTTGTCTCACACACACATTGACAACAGCTTACGTTACAAGGTATATTAGAATCCGCACTTTGCACTCCTTTATGTCAACTGGGGTGAGCAGCTTTGTAGACAGTGCAGCTAAAAGCTTCTGTCTATATTTATATACAAACAGGACTAAGGCTTTTGTTTCCAAGTCACAGCATTTCCTCCCAGAGAAACTCAAGTCCAAATAGACATCTGTAAGACTCTACATTCCAGTTGCCTCCTTCCTATATCCGGTGGGACAAAATTCCCCGTTGTATCAACTTCTTAATTGCGTTTTTGGCTGGTTACCTCCAGCTCTCTATTTTTCAGGTGTGAACTCAGTTAAGAAAGTCCTGGTACAGTGTACATGCTGGGCTTATTTCGACAGAAATGCAACATCTCATATTTGAAACACGATATATTACAAGTGCCTTTTAATGACTATTACTCGTTCAAGACTAATACACTATACTTAGAACCTTAAGAATAGTACACACTACAATGGGATAAATGTGGAATTTTTTTTAGTTTTAGACTTGAGACAGCAACTGGATTTCTCATTTTTCTTTAGCTAGGCATATATATATTTGCTAAGCTTATGTTATGTGAAATTACACTAATCATACAATGAACAGCTCGCTGTGACATGTCAGTAAATGTGATTTTTTTGATTGAAAATACTAAGTTCGTATTAATTGTCATATTTTTGGCTAATTACACTTTTTAATGCATAGCTTAAAAAATTAACTTTTTCTGGATAAGGAGATTGCCTTTCATCCCTATTTCTGAATGTAAGACAATTTGAAATTAACAAACCTCTCTGGCAATGTTATTCAGAGCTTCATCTTCTGCAGAAAACCTGTCCTTCACTGGAGTTCTCTTCCGTCCTGATCCAGGAGTTCCCATTTTTATTCTTGGGCCCTGTATTTGCAAAAACAGACAGAAAAAAAGCTCAATTTTCAGATCTGGAATTAAAAACAAGCAAGCAACCCACACCACAAAATGTAGTAAGTTTCCCAATTCTTTAGTTATTATTAACACTCAAGAAATCTACATGCTATTGGCACAACCTTATTCAGCAATTGTATTTCTGGGAAGACTATATCAAAAAATCTTCTGGCAGCTTTACAGAACACCACTGCATCCTACAAAGGTGCACACACAGCATTTTTCTACTGAACAGAGCAAGCCAGCTGACCTACAGCTTCAAAGGTATGCACAACTGTCAACTGCTCCAAGCTCACTGATGGTATCTATGCAGCCTGTCACTTCTCACAACTCCTAAAAATAAATATCCATTTAATTGTATGAACGGGAAGAAAACCTAGAGGCAACATTGGGTTCAAGAACTAAACTTAGATGATCATTAGAGCTCTCTCCAGAACGGAAATGATAGATTCGGCACACAAACTTTTTCAAGCTTCCAAGGAGGTAGATGGGGCTTATTTACATTTTAATGCAGCTGGTCTCATTCAGCTGCAACTGAACGAGAGCTGCCATTTACTTAACTTTTACTGTAGTAGAAGTAAAGAGGACAAATGTTCTTTTGCATAACAAGATTCCTAATTTGGAAAATGCAGAGAAAAACATACTAGCATCATATATCCAAAATAATACATAAAATATCCTTTCTGTCTTCTTCCAGAAACCTCTATTATCAATTGCCAGAACATAAAAAACAAAACAAAGCAGATACGGCCACAAACAGTAAAAAAACAATAAAAAAACCAACCAAAACCCCAACACCTAAATTTGTTTTTCCAAATATCCTAAAGAAACTGTAATTCCAGATATCCAGGTCTTTCCAAATGTCAGATCAGGATTTGGTTGCAGTCCAGCTACTTGATATAAACGAGGTAAGCATCCCACAGAGGGCTTGGGAAAACACCTTACTCAGAACAAAATTTTCTTCATGCAAATAGAAAGTGTCTCGAAGGGAACTACTATTGCCTATCCTTTTGAAACCGTACTGGTGAAAGAAGTATCTTTCATACCGGGTGTAACCAGCAAACATTCAAGGATTACTTACATTTTAATCACAGGGAGAAAGAAAGAAAAAGAATGTGATGGGTGGTTTTGTGCAAGCATAGTTTTTACTGCATTATTTTTATACAAAAAAAAAAAAACAACACAAATGCAAAATATGTTGATCACAAAAGACAAAATACATTGAGGCACTCAAAGATCTCAAGTAGCATCAGAGATCTTATTATTTAAGCTTCTACATTTTTTTCGTCCTCCGTAACTTTATGCCACTAGTCCTCTTTTTTCTTGCTTCAAATTCTGCAGGTATTTTACTATGCCTTATATGCCTAGATGAAGGAAATAAATTCTACTTGCTCATGATTAAAGAAAAGACAACAAAGTCTTGAAACTAGGTGTTACCCTTCTTAAAAGCTCCTGCTCAGGATACATACAACAATTATGCAACGATCTTACTCATTTCTGGATGCTGTTCTGAGAGCAAAACTAAACATACTCAATACTGCAGGTACATAACTCCAGTGTGTAAAAACCTTAAAGGAGAGCTTGCAGTGTTTGCGGGTAAGTAGTAGAGTAAAACCAGCGTATCTGACGGGGCCAGAGAAGATGCAGTTCTATCATCCAGTAATGGACACCTCCTGATGGGGAAGAGTGGACTCAAGTACTACCCTCGATTCCATCCGTTCCTCCACAGGCTGTTGATTTATTCTGCAGTGCAGTGTTTAGATAAAACACGGGCATTTGGAAAAACCCACAGGACTCACCTGCCAGCGAGTGTTTTTACCATCTGCCTGAGCCTCACGGTTCAATTTATTTGTTACTCCTCCATAACATGGTTTTATTTTTGTCGTTTGTTTTGGCTTTAATTCTGGTGTTAAGTAGCAGATTCCAGATGCACTCTTATCAGAGGTTAGGATGGGTCTTGAAAGTAGGACAGCAGAGCTCAAACTCAGGGCAAAGGAAGACTCTGATATAGGGCCTGGGACAAGTACTGCCACTCAATCCATTCCGTAAGAGTCTGTCTTTTTAGTCTTAAAATCAAGTAGGCAAATTTAGGTTTTATACTCAAATTAGTTTAGATGTATATACATGCAAAAAAATAGTTTGGGGATCTCTGCGGTAAAGGTTTAAACTCAGAGCTACAGGTTGCTGCCCATATTCAGAAGAAATGTCCCCAAAAATCTGCATTTTTTTCAGGATTTCTTAATAGTTTACTTCAAATCAGAAAAGCAGATAGGGTCTAAAGAAGAGGTTGCATCAAAGTAACACTCTCCCCCTATCACAAAAGGTAAATTTATATATTGCACTCCCACCCGCCCCCCCCAAAAAAACAGGAAGAAAAATCAAGAGATTATTATGCTGATGCTTTAAGTGGGCAAACAGCACTTCATCTCAGACTTGCTGTAGTATAACTGTGCCAAAGTCCCTGTGGAGGAAGGCAAGTACGGCATCCCTGCCAGCCATCTGCCACGCTTCTCTGCCAGGATGAGGACAGAATTCCTCACTGAGCCCAAACCCAAAAAAGGAAGCAGGGACAGATTACCTAGAAGGTATGCAGAGCTTGTTGCCTTTGCCTACAAGGAAGAGTTTGGAAAGTCAAAGCTCAGCTGAAGTCAAAACTGGCAAAGGCTGATAAGGACAAAGAGAAAGGCTACTATAAGAACACTGGGAACAAAAGGAAGCCTAAGAAAAGTGAAGGACCACTGCTGAGTGACAAAAGGGACATAGTGGGGGGTGCTTGCAAGGCCCCCCCTTGGCAAGTGGTCTCAGTAATAAGAAATGTGAAGATAGCAATTTGTGTGTGTATGTGAATCAAATATGCAAAATTGTTTGACAGGATATTTACCCAAAATCAGTCATGATGAAGAGCAAGAGGATCACCAGCTAAACAGTAACTGAGGAACTAGAAAGAAATGTTTAAAATAAAGGAGTCCTCTTGAAAAGAAGTATAAAACATATCAAAGTCTGTACCAGTGGGAGAGACCTTGGAGACAAAACAGCATCAGTTGAAATCTGGTTCGATGCTGCCAGAAGTGACCTCACTGACTGCATCGTGGTATCTGGTCAGGCCAGGCAGCACAGCATCCCTCCTGGAGGATGCAGAGTCCTGCCTCCCAGCTGGCAGGTGGTCAGGACAGGCTGCTGCAAGGCAGGAGAACTCCCACCTTAGGTGTGTGAATGTGAGCTTACGAGGTATGCTCTCACTGGGCCGTGTTTTTGGGCATTGCAGGAAACTGCCCAGGTACATGCAAATCTAGAGCGCCCACATCTCCAACAGGAATTGTGCAAATTGGGGACCCTAGAGTTAAAGAACAGAGGGTAGCTAAGCATTGGCTTGGAGAGGTTGAGAGACGTACAGCCCTGGAGATATTCAAAACTTGACTGGACAAGGCTCTGAAAAACCTGCTTTAATAGATCAGACTATGGGCAACAGATGACCTCCAGAGTTTCCCTCCAGAATAAAAGGTTATATGATTCTATAGTTATTGCTACTGCCAGCTCAAACTAAACCTCAATATAAGCTCTCTTTAGTTTTAATATTCCTTCAAGGGTCTTGCCACAATTTCTTCCATTCCATGTAATTTCAAATGGAGCTGATGCATGTCAGAGTATTTCATGTCTTGTTCAAGAAATCTAGTCCTATTGCTAATAGATAATTAGTCTAATTCTAGATGTATCATCATCTTATTTCCCAGAAAAATATAAGGTGCCAAATACTTCACACGCGTGCAGAAATATTTAAGTGCTTCACTTCCACAACTTGCTAACTACAGGAAAAAATATTTTCCTGCATGTTATAAAGAATTTAATATAGGTTGCAACATTAGAATTTTCACAGAAGATAACTAAAGAGAGCCTAAAAACACAACCACACAAAGAACAGTCTGTTACACCGGCCCTCCTAAACTATAAAAGACAATAAAAGGCAAGTACATTATAATCTGCTGTATTTACAGCTCAGAATTCCTGAGTCATCTCTATTACATGTTCATTTCTTACTGTAGGCTGGTTACACATTGTATTACATGGCTGATGAGATGACATCCTGTTGTACTTCATTCCAAAAAACTAAAGTATCTGAAGTCCCCAAACAAACCAGAAGATCTGTGGGGAAACCCTTCAAGTTCCCTCTCATTTGTCTTCACTTTGGGCATATATAAATTTTATCTCTTCCCTAAGTCTTCGCTGTCTACTCTTCTTCCCATTACCTTCTGACTAAAGGTTCTCTTTCTTTTTCTCTTCCTAGAAAAAAAACCGTGACCCATCTTACACAAACCAGAAGCTACACTACAATTTAAGGCCCTCTCACTCACCACCTTCAATGGCACCACCTGTTCCAATGCCTGAGTCTGTGGCAGTGTATTTGGCATCACACACATGCGAGGCCTTCAGATACTACAGTGTGAACAAGCTATAAATAATGACCGAAACTCTTTTTTTCCGCTTTCCAGTAAAACCACAACAAGATTAAAATTCACCTGCACAGAAACAACCTTTCTACATTTGATCAATCAAAAGAAAAGAGGAGCCCTGCTCTAAAACCATCGGCTCTTAGACTCAGCCTCAATTTCCTAATGATTACTGGAATACAAACCAGCAGCCCCTGCATTTCAAGTCCAAAGCCACAAAACCCAGCAGTTTATATCTTTGAGGAAGTAAATTCTTTTAATCTTGAGAAGGAGTTGCACCTTTAGTCCGTAATATGCAGGCAAAGATTTTTGCAGCTTCAGTTACAAAGTTAGTGTTTTTTATCTGCTACAGATAAAAGATCTCTATTTAAATATCTGAATGGAGTGGATCATAATGGAGGTTCTCTAGAATACTGCAATAGCGCTAACTGCCCCTGTTGCTGGAATTTGGTATCTTTGACATGTGATAAGACAGATGAACACTACTGGAAGTTGTTCATTATAAAATATTATCCAAATGCAATTTCACTAATATTAGAGTATATAAATACTTGGGGTTTGCATAGAATTTTATCCATCTCTTAATAAAGGAGAGCTAGCACTAAGCACTTAATAAAACCCAAAGATCTTATAGGATACATAGTAATAGTCTGTGTGATGGATTTCAGTCATAAATTGACTCAATTTAAATTAGTGCTAAACTCTTTGAATTCACGTTGCTAGAATGGTTTGAGTTAAAAGGGATCTTAAAGATCATCAAGTTCCAAGGCCCCTGCCATGGGCAGGGACACCTCCCACTAAACCAGGTTGCTAAGAGCTTCATTCAACACAGCCTTGAACACTTCCAGGGAGGGGGCATTCACAACTTCTCTGGGCAACCTGCTCCAGTGTCCCACCACCTTTACACTACAGAATTTCTTCCTAATATCATAAGAACAAAAAAGCAATAAAACTAGTGGGACAGGGGAACATAAAGATTAATTCCAGTCTGCCTCTGTTAAAAATCAGTCTAAAAACCTAGAAGAAAGTATCTGAATGAAAGGTTACTTGGACAAACAAAGTTAGAAGCCCACTAATAAATAAGAAAGTTGAACCTAAGAAGCAAGAAGAATAAATAAGTAAATAAATCACACTCCTCACCAGCAAACCAATCACAGGTTGCAGATAAAGCACAAACAGTAGTAATTATTTTGATTGTAACAGTTCCACAAATGTTAAATAATCTAAACAAAAAAAAAAAAAAGTACTTGTGCAATATATGAAAAAGAGCAAAAGCTTTTTCAAATACCTAAATAAACAGAAAGATCTAAGAATCAGGAGTGCTACGCAATGACACTGGAGTTGAAATTTCTAAGTTAACTGAACGCTCGCTCTTTAATTCAACAAATGAATACTGCTGCTCAGTGAAGCTACGGAAGCTCCAACAGCCACAATTAAAGACAAGTTCTAAAACTTAATGTGCTCAGAACAACAGTGGAAAACCCAACCCAGCAATTTTAAAGAATTCTCATGAAACTGCAGCTCCAGCAACATAAAGCTACAAACAAGCCAGAGTTATAACAACTGCAAAACAGCAGGAGCAGCCTTCATATTTGAGAAGGAGCAAAAAGAATCACATTGAAAATCACAATCTTATTTGCTTAACCTTCAGTGCTTTATCACAGCAAACTCAAAAGGAGACACAGAAATAAATGGACATAGAATAAAAGCACCTTACTTTTCTGGAGTTAAAATTACGCAAGACTAAGTCTTCTCCAGAAAAATGCCTCTGTACATTCTTTGAAATTATTATGTCTGTCAATGAGACCAAAAGCACCTGAGAAAGGAGCCGCACAATCAGAGTGACCATGACCCAACAAAGGAGTGTGTGGGAAGTTAAAAAGGAAAATAAATAGGGGTTTAATGCAATAGTTTTAAGAAAGTTTTAGAATTTTCATTCAGAATAACGTTGTTCAGAAAAAGACTAACTGAAACTAGAGCTATTGCAAAAAATAGCTGCTAATGTGAGTAAAAGAGCCTAACACTAAAGGGTAAAAGCAAAGACTGAGAAAAGTACGTAATTACTGTTTGCCAAAAGATTACAGTGCTTACCATTATGATGGAGACCAAGTTACTCCAGTTCATGAATAGTGTTTCCATTTAAAAAAAAAAAAATCAAACCTGTTCACCTCTAAGTACGGCCCACTTCAGAAACTGTTGGCACAAAATTTCTGCTCTGAGCAGACAAGCTTCTGTCAGCTTCTTCAGGACAAAATGTTACTCTTTGGACAGCTAACAGTTAATCCAGCATGAGCTGACAACTGCACAATCTACCCATTTAATGCAGCATATTCACAGTTTATTTTCCATTTTAATATGTGAGAAATGCAACTTCTTACGAGTCCATGATGTTTAGCAACAGAATGCTAATTCCTTAGAGGGGTTTGAAATCCCTCAGTTTGCTGGTGTTACGAAGCCGTAGATGAACAGAAAGTCACCAGTTCAGACAAACAAAAATCCACGATGTGGCCTGTAAAAGCACTGCCCAATATAGCCACGAAGTGTAATTGTGCTTGTTTAGTGTTGGTAAACTTAGAGCAAGGCAATACAGTAACTGTACCAGCACATCCTACAGCCCTGGAGAACTACTAGGCACCTCCAGAGCCACCAAGCTATTTTTGGTGACCTTCCTCAGTCTTTGAAAATTACTAAAAAGTCAAGACAACTTCATACAGCGACACGACTTCAAGCAGTGGCACTTATTTTATGAAGTCTTTCTCTGCCAGTCAGTTGCTAACAGCAGCACTTGGAGATGCTATTACTTCACAGAATAAAACATCCCATATGGGATATTAGCCGCAGTGCCAAGAAGCATCTGCAAAGCTCTTACAATGGCCACTCACCAGAAGATCTCTCAGGGCACAAGTTAAGGATATGCAGGTTTCAGAGAAGCAGCGTTAACAGTTGGACTTTTCCAGACTCAGTGCAACCATAAATGTTGAAGATCCAAGAACAAACCAAGAAACCAAACGTTATTTTAAAATATGAGGAAATGACAGCACTATAATGAGCACCATGAAAAATGATGGGAATGCACAATAAAAAACAAAGTCATAAGAATCTTCCATAAATGTTTACTCTAAAAATGGAACCACCATCATTTTTACGCTATCAGCTTTTTCAAGAGGAGTATCCCTTCTGTCATTTTGCAAACTAATGATTCATTACTCATTAAAAAACACATAAAAAAGAAACCAACCAAAAAAAAACAACCCCTACAAACAAAAACACCAAAAAAACCCACAACAAACTAAGACACTGCTACTATATTGAGGCTTTTTTTTTTCTCTAATGAAACAAACAGAGAGCCCCATGGTAACAACCCACGTTGAGTAACAAGCTGCAACTATTTAAGATATTTTTCCATTACCATTTTAATACACTCCTACACTCTTTTCAACTACTGATACAGTTACAGGACAGCAAGGAAAAGCTACTGAAGCAAGCAGGACAAATTCTCCTGGGTACTCCCTTAGAGCTCTCTCCAGCTGACATCACTGCTGCTCTGCGGGGCACCTCTGCGGTGCTAGAAGCCTGGTAGGCTTAAAAACACTCCTTCCCACCTGGCCCTTTGGGAAGTGCCCCTTCACCTCTTCCCTCAGAGCAGCTCTAACTCTACATGTTCAAAAAATACAAACTTTATCATCTTACGATGCAGACAGCACTGTCTTCACATCAGGATCTTACAAACACAACAACCGAGTACAAAATCTGGTATTGGTTTCTAATCCTCTGCTGGCATTATATAGCAGAAGTATTTGATTATACCAATCCAGGTGTTCTGGGTATGCACATCACAACTTGTGTGCTATGTGAAAGTCTAGACCTTAACATGTTCTACAGAACCCCACTACTCAGAATCCAGTTTAAATAGCACTTTACAGAAGTTCACATTTTAACGTACTATGCCATTTTCTAAGACAATAAGAGCAATTAAAAAAAAAGATAAAAATAAAAAAGCTCCTTTGGAGTCAGTTCACAAGAAGTACTAACTTTTAGAGTAAACTCACACCTGATGCACATCACATAACTGTCTTCTATTCACAAGTTCTCAGCTACAGCCAGGAATTCAGCTCAGGTAAGCCTGACTCCACACTCTAAGGCAAACATCTCCAAACTCAGCTAATACAAAACAATGGAAAAAGCACATCATGTACGTCACACTATTTTGTTCTGCTAGATCATCTTTCATCTGCTCTTACATCATCACTAAGTAATTACATTAACCAAGGAAGCAGATGTATATTAAGAAGATAACTGTTTTTGGGCCCAAATATACTTAATTATACCACTTTACAGTCAAGACACACTTTGATATCGCTTTTACAGTCAAGGCACAGACAATGTGAACTCACAAAGAACTCACCAGAAAAGCGTTGATTTAATCGTAACTAAAAAGCCCACACCTCTCCAAAGATGTTCAATGCTTTACAGGGATAAAACTGATACTAGATCTTCCTCATTTCAAATCAAAAATGCCTGCTTGTCTCTCTAAAATTATCAGTGAAATACATAACACCGCTCTTCAAAGTATCGTGATAGGATTCAAACTGGAAACCATAGAAAGCAAGGAGCAGATCAGAGCCCCGAGCTGGCTTTGGTCTCCTTCCAAACTCACGAACATGCCCGTGTCTCTTATCATCATCAACAGTCTCTTCGCAATTATCGCAGCAGGGCATAGTAAGAATAAATAAATAAGCGTGCTCTAAAATAAACCAAAAAAGCTCGACTAAGCCCCAGAAAGCCTGACTGAACCCTGCCATAACTCCGTGCCGAGGGGCACGCCCTGCTGCTGCGGGGAGCAGCGAGGCTGCGGTAACGTGCTTCGAGGAAGTGCGAGGGAGAAAGGCACCAAACACACTCGGCTGTGATTTCAGGACCTCTTCTCCCTCTTTCTCTCCTCTTCCTCCCCTTCACCCCGCCTTTTTCCCTCAGTACCGAGGCGAGACCGGCGCCTTCCCGCAGGCCTGCGGGCCGTGGGCGAGGGATCGCGCCCGCCGGAAAGCCCGAGGCGGTCCGGGCCTCCCCTTGCCCGCCCGCATCGGCTCCCAGAGCGGCCACAAAGGAGGGGGCGGCACATCCCGGCCACAAGCCGCCGCCGCCGCCGTTCTCCTTCCCCTTTCTGTTCACCTACCTGACGAGGGAATCCCGGCTGAGCCGCCGTGCCCTCCCCGCTTCTCCAAACCCGAAGAACCGGGTTCCCACCCTGCGTCCCCGCCCCGTCCGGGTTTGTATGTATATGACACCCTTCCTCCCCCCTTCACCCCCCCGGCCTTCACCCTCCTGGCCCGGGCCCCAGGGCGCCTTA